>JADBJO010005013.1:22500-30000 GCA_016801955.1 Conus betulinus | reverse complement strand
TGAAAGTCTACGAATATCAAACACATTCACGGCCAGTTTCTGTTGAAACAGTTGGAATACTGTCACGCCTCGCGATGTCATAGATGATTTATTAAGGAACGAGGGCATTACTTTATATAAATGTCACAAAAAAATCTGTCATCTTCTGAGATACTTCAACTGGCCTAAGACTTGAACAGTCTCATCTTAATGCTCATAGCTACTGGAAACGTCTCTGTCAATCTATAATAGATGAAAGCAGATTACTTCGATTTTTAAAAGAAGACTTAATTCGGATATTCAAGCTGCAGCTTTTCTGTAAATGCTAAGTTTCCGAAATCACAATTTTTTACATGCGCACAACAGAAATGGTTCAAGACGTTTATGAGAAAAGAAATATAGAAATATCACATGCGCAAGAGAGAGAGAGAGAGAGAGAGAGAGAGAGAGAGAGAGAGAGAGAGAGAGAGAGAGAGAGAGAGAGAGAGAGAGAGAGAGAGAGAGAGAGAGAAATTGATATTGACAAACAGATGAACAGACCAACACAAATGTTCCGACGAAACAGCGTGCTGAACTCTGAACACAAAACAAGGAAAGTACCCAATATTATGTCCCCCCCCCCCCCCCCTCCCCCAAACCAATAAACACAAGGCAAAGAAACCACGCTGGCACTGGACTTTTTCAGGTACCACGTCAGAACCTCCTAAACCCCAATGAGCTCAACGAGCAGATTGTACTTGGCCAATTAACCAGGGGGGGGGGGGATTTCATCCACAGAAGCCCACAGCCTTTTCTACCCCCGCCTCACTCTCCCCAGTCCTCCGCTGCACTCCGAAAGGGAAACGCGAGGAGAACACAGTGAAACTTTCCGGTAAAGATCCAGCCACCCCCCCCCTCTCCTCGTCCTCTTCCCAAGTAAGACATCTTCTCCGTCTTTTTTTTTTTTTTTTTTTTTTTATTCTGTTTTCTTTTGCTTCAATGGTTGTGTGAACTGGTTGTTGTTGAGCGTGGCTGTCGTATCCAGGTGGCAGCATGAAAGTTGGATCAAGTTACGCTGTGGGTGGAACAGTTTTGCGTGAAGACAGGCGGAGGAGAGATACGTTGAAATTTTTACCGACTGTCCTCATGAGAGATTCGGATTTTTATCTTTCTCTTCTTGAACATAGGTCTGAGACATCGCACGAGACTTACCTCCCCACTAAAATCTAGTTTCCTTCAGACATCCATTTGTATGGATTTTGCATAAGCAATTGATCAGAATTTGCATTATACCCAAAGTGTACGTATGGCGGAAGCTGAACTGACGTTTATAGTAATAGGTTTTTAAACATTCCCATCTGGTTCACGCGCACATAAATACAAGGTACATAATTACGCTGGCGATTTCTCTCTCTCTCTCTCTCTCTCTCTCTCTCTCTCTCTCTCTCTCTCTCTCTCTCTCCTCTCTCTCTCTCTCCTGTGTGTGTGTGTGTGTGTGTGTGTGTGTGTGTGTGTGTGTGTGTGTGTGTGTGTGTTCTGTGTGTCTGTGTCTCTGTGTGTGAGGGAGGGAGGAAGAATGACAATCACAATGATTTATTCATTAATAGGCCATAGTCCCTCATGAAAACAAAATCCCACACTGAAGAGAGAGAGAGAGAAGGGGGGAGGAAGAGGATGGGGGTGGGGGGGGGGGGGGGTGGGAAGTGGAAAACGGTGGGAAGAGAATGAGCGAGACAGAGAAAACCAGGCATATTGACAGAAAGATAAACAAATGTACCGACGGACAGCATGTAGAACTCTTGAGTACGAAGCAAGGAGAGCGACCGACACTATCTTCCCTAAACCAATAAACACAAGGCAAACAAACCACCCTGGCGCTGGACTTTCAGGTACCATGGCAGAAACTCATAGACCCCAGTGACCTCAACGAACAGATTGTACTTGGCCAATTAACCAGGGGGGAAGGGACTTCATCCCCAGACGTCTGTAACCCACCTCCTCTCCCAATTCCTCCATCGTGCCCTCTCCCTTGGTCACCGAGGAGTTCAACGGCGACAATGGAAGAGAACCAGAGGCTTGTCTGATGGAGAAAATCTCCGAAAATCAACACTGCACATTGGCAACTCAGAGAGACACCAAGTCCGGGGAGGCCACCCCTGCTGTGACCGCCCCCCCCCCCCCCCCCCCCCCCCCCCCCCCCCCCCCCCCCGACCCCCCCCCCCCAAAAAAAAAAAAAAGACAAATCGCTGAAGTTGAGTAAAACTTGTGAAAGAGAGAGCGTGTATGGAAAGGGGAGGGGGGTGGGGGATAGGGTTTAGGGTGAGGGAACGCGGAAGCGCGAGGAAAACACGGTGAAACTTTTAAGTTCGGACCCATCCTCCCCGCTGCTCTCCTTCACCTCTTCCTAAATAAGACATCTTCTGCGTCTTTTGTTTGTTCGTTTTTTTTACCCCGTTCTCTCTTACTTGCCCAGTTGATTCTTGTTTTTACTAAATTTCCCCTCCTGAATCAACGTCTAACTATGAGACCAGAGCCTTGTTTTTTTTAACGGATGTCTGGACTAGATGGTCGTTGAGCGCTTGTGCCGCATGTCATTGACACCGTAAAGTCTGATAAAGTTATGCAGTGTGTAAAAGGAGGTGGAGTGGGGTGGTGGGCCGGGGATGGAGATATACAGTGAAACCTTTACTTATCCTCCTCATGAACTACTAGCCCCCCCCCCCCCCCCCCCCCCCACCCCCCAAGCCCCTCGAACCTGTGTCTGCACCTGACGTACCTCCCCATGAAGAACCAGCTCCTAGAGGAGACCCATTCCTACGGACTTTATGGGGGTTGTTAATGGAGACTGCACCGTGTCCAATTCAGGAACGTGTACGTTAAGTGTAGTTAACAGTTTTTGGAACACAGTTCTTTCTACTTGACATGCACGAAATGTCCAGTTAGGCCTACATCATCATCATCATCATCTCTCTCTCTCTCTCTCTCTCTCTCTCTCTCTCTCTCTCTCTCTCTCTCTCTCTCTCTCTCTCTCTCTCTCTCTCTCTCTCTCTCTCTCTCTCTCTCTCTCTCTCTTTTTAAAGAGGGAAAACAAAAACAACAGCGACGACGACAAAACAACAACAACAACAACAACAAAAAAAAACCCGAACGATTATCCTCTCCCTCTCTTTGTGCATGTACGTGTGTGTTTGAGAGAGAGAGAGAGAGAGAGAGAGAGAGAGAGAGAGAGAGACAGACAGACAGACAGACAGACAAACAAAAACAGAGAGACAGAGAGACAGAGAGAGACAGATAGAGAGAGAATTATCTCAAGAGAATCGGAAAGAGACAGAGAAAAAACAGGTATATTGACATGAAGATAAACAGACCAACAAATGTACTAACAGACAGCGTGTTGAACTCTGAGCACCAAACCCAAGAACAGTACCCGATACTGTCCTTCCCAGCCTTCCAATGCAAGGAAACCACTCTGGCACGCAACTTTCATGTACCCTTTCAGAGCCTCGTCAACCCCAATGAGCTGAACGAGCAGATCATACTTAGCCAATTAACCATTAGGAAAGGGACTTCATCCACAAACGCCCATAGCCTTTTCCCTCCACCCCTCCCCCCAATCTCTTCCACTGCACCCCGCCCTTGGTCACCGTGGAGTTCAGGGGCGATAATGGAACAAAACCAGGGGTTTCTCTGATGGGGAACATCTCTGAACATCTCTGAAGACCAACACTGCAAATTGGTGGCAGACAGTGATATGAAGTCCAGGGAGACTATCTTGCTGTGAATGGGAGAAAAAAAACCGCTTAAGTTCAGCAGAGAGTGGAAGGGGTGGGGGATGGAGGGGGTGTGAGGGAACGAGAAGCGCGAGGAGAACACAGTGAAACTTTCTGGATAACCCGTTGTCCCCACCCCTCTCTCTTTGTCCTCTTCCTAAAAAGACACTTTCTCCGTCTTTTGCAGGTTTATTCTATATTCTGCTAATCATGTAATTGACCCTTGCGTTTTCATTAGATTTTCTGCCCGAATTACGGTGTAACAACGAGACGAGTGCCATGTGTTTGAATATCGAATGGATGTCTGAACTAGCGGTTGTAAAGTGCGTCTATCTAATTGGCAGCATCAACGTCTGATAAAATCATCCGATGTGTGTGTGTGTGTGTGTGTGTGTGTGTGTGTGTGTGTGTGTGTGTGTGTGTGTGTGCTCGCGCGTGCGTGCGTGCGTGCGCGTGCGTGTGTGTGTGTGTGTGTGTGTGTGTGTGTGTGTGTGTGTGTGTGTGTGTGTGTGTGTGTGTGTACGAGTGTGTTTGTGTGTGCGCGTGTGCGTGCTTGCGTGCGTGCGTGTGTGTGTGTGTGTGTGTGTGTGTGTGTGTGTGTGTGTGTGTGTGTGTGTGTGTGTGTGTGTGTGTGTGTGTGTGTGTGAGAGAGAGAGAGAGAGAGAGAGAGAGAGAGAGAGAGAGAGAGAGCATGCTGAGGTTTGAACACAAAACAAGGAGAGAACATTTTACTATCCTTCCCAAACAAACCAAAACAGAGCAAAGAAACCACGCTGCCACAGGATTGAAGATACCACGTGAGAACCTCATGGACCCTGACAAGCTGAAGGAAAAGAGCGCACTTGGTTATTAAACCAGCAGAAGGGGAACCTCATCAACAAACGCCGACAATTCCATCAACCTTCCCTCCCCTTCCAACCCGCCCACCCTAACCCCCCCCCTACCCCCAGTTTACCCTGGAGTCTCGCGGCGATAATGGAACAGACCCAGAGGCTTGTCTGATGGGAAACATCACAGAAGATCAACACTACACACTGGTGGCTCAGAGTGAGACGAAGTCCAGGGAGGTACCCTGCTGTGAAAACAGCGGAAAGAAAGAAAACTGTAAAGTGACAAGTAGGATGAGGAGGGTAAGGGAAAGGGGATGGGGGCAAGGTCCGTACAGTGAAACTGTCCTCCACAGTCACCCCTCCTCTATCCTCCCCCCTCCCCCTTCCACATCCGCATGCCACAAACTCCTCTCAGAGAAGACAACGTCTCCTGTTTTATTTTTTTTTTTTTTTTTTTTTTTCACTTTTGCTTGAGCAATATTGACTGTTGTGTTTTCGTTGGATTTATCTCCCGAATGACGATCTAACGCTGACTCAAGTGTCATTTATTTCAGTGGATGTCCGAAAGAAGTTGTTGTTCAGAGGGTCTGCTAAATGTGTCTTGCGGCACAAAAGTCTGATAAAGCCCCCACACTGGTAGAATCTATGGGACAAGGGTGCGGGGGAGGAGGGAGGTGCACTGAGAAACCTTACACTTCTAATCCAAAGTCTCGTTCTTATTTTTTTTCTGTACCAGGTTTTTCTATTTGTGTGAGATCAACTCCCACTGGAGATACAATTGTATGGATTTTGTGGAAGTCGTTGTGCGGAAACTGCACTGAGCCTAATTCGGCAAATGTACGTCCAGAAAGCTATGATGGCGCTCACAGCGAAGGGTGTTCGGTACGTAGTTCGTTCTGTACCAAATGGTTTACATCTGGATTGGGTATCTCTCTCTCTCTGCGTGCGCGCGCGCGCGCGCGCGCGCGCGTGTGGTGTGTGTGTGTGTGTGTGTGTGTGTGTGTGTGTGTGTGTGCGCGCGCGCGCGTGTGTGTGTGTGCGTGTGTGTGCGTGCGCGCGCGCGCGTGTGTGTGTGTGCGTGTGTGTGTGTGGGAGATGTGTGTATGAGGGGAGGGAGAGAGAGGGGGAGATGGGATGGGAGGGTAAAATGAGCGAAAGAGAATGAAGGCAGAGAAAAGCAGGCATATTAACAGAAAGACGAACAGACCAACAAATGTACCGACAGACAGCGCGTTAAACTATGAGCACAAACGAGGAGAGCACCCAGTACTCTCCTCCCCGACTAATAAACACAATGGAAAGAAACCACGCCGCTACTGTATTTTCAGCTACTACGTCAGAACCTCGTCAACCCCAATAAGCTCAACGAGCAGATCGTCCTTGACCAATTAGCCAGGAAGAAAGGGAAATCATCCACAGAAGCCCGCATTCTCCTCCATCCACCCTCCCTAATCCTCCACGATGCCCTCTCCACAGGTCACTGTGCAGATCAGGGGCGATAATAGAAGAGACCCAGGGGCTTGTCTGATGGAGAACATGATCTGAAGATCAACACTGCAGGTTGGTGGCTCAGAGTGATATGAAGTCCAGGGAGGCTACTTTGCTGTGAACAACAACAGAAAAAGACTACTTAGTTAAGTAAGGTTACGGGGTGAAGGAGGGGATGTTTGAGGGGAAAGAAAGCACAAGGAGAATACAGTGAAACTTTCCAGTTAAGACCCGTTCTCCCCAAATTTCGTATTTCACCTCTTCCTAAAAATACATTTTCTCCGTGTGTGTGTTGGTGTTGGTTAATTCTGTATTTTACCAAATAGAGTCCTTGACTCTTGCGGTGTCATTGGATTTCTCCCCGCGAATTACGCTCGAACGACGAGACCAGTGCCATGTGTTTCAATGGATGTGTGGCAGCATAAAAGTCTCTGATAAAATTATGCGGTGGGAAGAAGGGATAGGGTGGGGATGAGGGCAGGCAAAGGGGAGACGCAGTGAAACCTTCACTAACATGAAAGACATTCGGTGTTTTCCCTTCCGGACCATATTTGCACGAGACTTATCTTCCCGTTGAAATCCAACTCACATAGGAGACCCCTTTCATACAGATTCTGTGGAGCACGTTGTTCAGAGACGGCACCGTACGCAATTCAGCAGAGTATGTGTAAAGTGAACGTCGTACTGACGTTCATAAGTAATGGATTTTGAGAACATGGTTCTTTCTGGTTCACTTGCACATATCACCAAATTGTTCAGTCATGGTAGTTTTGGATATTCCTTTCCCCTCACTCCCTAGGTGTGTGTGTGTGTGTGTGTGTGTGTGTGTGTGTGTGTGTGTGTGTGTGTGTGTGTGTGTGTGTGTGTGTGTGTGTGCGTGCGTGTGTGTTCGTGCGTGCGTGCGTGTGTGCATGCGTGCGTGCATGCGCATGCGAGTGTTGGGTGTATGTGTGTGTGTGCGTGCGTGTGCGTGTGCGCCCGCGCGCGCGCGCGCGCGCGCGCGCGCGCGTGTGTGTGTGTGTGTGTGTGTGTGTGTGTGTGTGTGTGTGTGAGAGAGAGAGAGAGAGAGAGAGAGAGAGGCAATGACAGACAGCATGTTGAGGTAACATAAAACAAAGAGAGAACATGTTACTATCCTTCCCCAAACAAACCAAAACAGAGCAAAGAAACCATGCTGGCACAGGACTGAGCTTAATTCGGCAAATGTACGTCCAGAAAGCTATGATGACGTTCACAGTGAAGGGCGTCCGGTACGTAGTTCGTTCTGAACCAAGTGTATATATCTGATTTCGATGTGTGTGTGTGTGTGTGTGTGTGTGTGTGTGTGTGTGTGTGTGTGTGTGTGTGTGTGTGTGTGTGTGTGTGTGTGTGTGTGTGTGTGTGTATGTGTGTGTGTGTGTGTGTGTGTGTGTGTGTGTGCGTGTGTGGAGGAGAGGTAGAGAGGGAGAGAGAGG
>JADBJO010005013.1:15000-17500 GCA_016801955.1 Conus betulinus | reverse complement strand
TGTGTGTGTGTGTGTGTGTGTGTGTGTGTGTGTGTGTGTGTGTGTGTGTGTGTGTGTGTGTGTGTGTGTGTGTGCGGGCGCATGCACGCAGGTGTGTGTATGTATGTTTGTAATTTTGTATACATGCACAAGTGCATACATATGTGTGTATGTATGTATGTATGTGTGTGTGTGTGTGTGTGTGTGTGTGTGTGTGTGTGTGTGTGTGTGTGTGTGTGTGTGCGCGCGCGCGTCGTGCATGAGTGTGTGTGTGTCTGCATGAGTGTGTGTGAGTGTGTTTATGGAGGGGCGGGGGGGGGGGGGGGGGGCTTCGTGATTCGTCGAATTCTGTAAACGTCCTTGCCATTGATACATTAAAGAATAATCGCACAGCTGAAGAGATTATTTCCGTTACCGAAGGTCGCAGCCATTTTTCCGTTGATCAAGTCACGTGACATTTCAGCTTATGAGAAAAAGATGGCATCATTTGCGTATTGCTATTGTACGTTTGCACATTTGGTAAAAATGAATTGGTCCATGGCATGCTCAATGTCGGAGAGTGGAACAAGTATTGTGATTATATCAAGTACCAATCGGACGGAAGATTACAGAAACTCGGAGAATCACGTAACATGACACACACATCTTAAAGTGTAAAAAACAAAAGACAGAGAGATGAAGAACAAAGGCTTTGAACAACTTTGTCTCTAATTCAAATTTTTTTTTGTGCAAAACGTACGTCATCTTCAGATCAAGGGGACGTCACTGATCCGCCACCAATCTTCTAAAGAAACAAAGAAGTTAAACTTGTCTTTAGCGCGGTTAGAGGTCAGAAAGGAATTTATCTATCTATCTGTTTGTCTGTCTGTCTGTCTGTCTATCTATCTATCTGTCGAGAGAGAGAGAGAGAGAGAGAGAGAGAGAGAGAGAGAGAGAGAGAGAGGGGGGGGGGGAGGAGCGAAGGGAAGTGAGTAAAAGAGAATAAGTGAGACAGAGACAGACAGACAAACAGACCGATAGAGAACCTGCATACTGAAGTCTAAGTACAAACGCGATGACCAGACACCGCTCTTCCCAAACCAGCATACGCAAGGCAAAGAAGCCACACCGACGCAGGGATTTTACGTACCACGAGAGAACCTGATTGACCCACGAGAGCTCAACGGACAGAATATCTTTGTCTGAGTAACCATAAGGAAAGGAACTTCAAGTACACGTCCCCCCCGCAACCCCCCCCCCCCCCCCCCCCCCCCCCCCCCCTCTTCTTCCCAGTCTCATCCCGTCCCTCCTGGGTCACCCTGGTGTCCTGGGGCGATGATGGAACAGAACCAGGGGGTTGTCTGATGGGGAACATCTCAGAAGATAGACTCTACAAATTGGTGGCTCAGGGGGATAAGAAGGAAAGGGAGGCTACCCTGCTGTGAAAAAGCGAAAAACCCGTGAAAGTCAGATAAAAACTACGGGCAAGGGGATGTGAGGGAAAGGGAGAGAGGGCGGGGCGAGGAGAACGCAGAGAAAAATATCCTGCACTCCTTCGCTCTCTCTGTCTGTCTCTGCTATTTGTTGGCCTCCTAAATAAGACACCCCCGTGTGTCTAATGGTTCCCTCGTGGGAACATGCGAATTTTACGCGTTCTCTCTCTTCTCTCGTACAGGGTGTCACCACAAAAGTCACAGCCGTTCCAAGAGAACAAACTCTCTGATTCAGACCCAAGAAACAACACTGATGGTTACTCACAAACCGCCCCATCCAGACGTAGGCAGATGGCTCAAAGACGGTGATGCCCGATGTTCACAAAAAGCCGGAGTATGCAGAGAGCAATGCCACAGCCACCAATGGTGGGGGAAAGGAAGGGTAAACAACCTTATAAAAATTCTGATGCCACCCAGGCAACCACAAGTCAAACACATAAACAAAGCGCGGAAACACCAGGGGTTGACAAACCAACACCCACCTTTACTAGCGTCAGAACGGGCCAGACTTCTCACATCAGAGATACTCAGGGCTCCAGCCTGGTCTGCCTAGAGGACTGTGCTTGGTGTAAAGATGGAAAACATGTCGGTGAAACAAACCAGCTGCTGTCTTGGAGGTTCCACGATAGTTTACGATTAAAAAAAAAAAAAGAAAGAAAGAAAACGTTGAGAAGTAAACCAAAAATGTGCACCTTGTACATTGGGAGCTGTTTTTATTCAACAATTCTCTCTCTCTCTGTATATATATATATATATATATATATATATATATATATATATATGCTTGCGTGCGTAACGTGCGTGCGCACATGGTGAGAGTGCGCGCGCCCGCGCGCCTGTGTGTGTGTGTGTGTGGGAACTATCTTTCGAATCACGATCCAACTCAGATTTCAGCGCCGTTTTTTTCAACGGCTGTCTGAACTTGGTGGCTCTTAGAAGGTCAGCTGTATTTAATCCCAGTGTAAAAGTATGTTGCGTGCGTGGGCATCGCTTGTATGTGCGTGGATGCACGTTCACGGCGTGTGTGTGTGTGTGTGTGTGTGTGTGTG
>JADBJO010005013.1:10000-12500 GCA_016801955.1 Conus betulinus | reverse complement strand
ATTGGGCATCATCCGTGACCCATAATGAACATACCTACACATTTTCAGAAAGACAGGCCCAGAAGTTTTGTCTGGAGCGAGTGGAACACATTTTTGACCACGGGCAGACACACAGACAGACACACAGACAGCATTTCTTCGTTCCCATTGTAAAGTACTCCCTGTTCTATAAGAACTGGGAGTACAAAAAGACTTCCATCAAAGTTGAACGGGTTCTGGATACACGCTTTGATCTGAATCTCCACTGCGGACCTCCACACAACAAAATGCAAGGGCTCTGACAATGTTTTTCTTTTTTAGCTCCCTCTTTCGGTTCTCTTTTCTTTTTGTTGGTGTTTGTTGTTTGTTTGTTTTTTGCTTAGAAGGAATGGTGGATGGGGCTGTGCAGTGGAGGGAACTGGTGTGTAGTTGTCATAGCCGTTTTCTCTGTTTCCCTTGTTCCTCTTTGTTCCCGTTTGTTTTCTCTTCTTGGCTTATTTTCCTTTCCGTCCTTGGTCTGTTTTTATTTTCATTTCTGTCTTTTATTTCCTTGCTACCTATTGTTTTCCCTTTGTTTTCCTTTTTTTTTGTTTTTTTTTTTTTGTCTTCTTTCCTTTCCTTGGTTTCCTTCTTTTCTTGTTTTCTTTCTTTGTTTCGTTTTTTTTCCTTTGCTTTTTAAATTTTTTTCTTTTTTGTTTCCCTTTGTTTCGTTTTTATACTCTAGCGCCCCCCCCCCCCCCCCCCCCCCCCCCCCCCCCCCTTCATCTTTTCTCTTTTTTTCTTTTGATGTCCTCATGCTTTTGTTTTAGTTCCTTTTATTTTCTTTCATTTCTTTTGTTTTTCCTTTCTTTTCTTTTCGCTCCTCTACGTGCCTTTTCCCTTCTTTGTTTTTTGTTGTACTTTTGTTTTGTGTTTTCTTTTCCCCCTGTTTGCTTTTCACTTTTTTTTCCGTTCTTTTCCTTTTTATTTCCTTTTTTCTCTTTTTTTTTTTTTTTTCCTTGGGTTGCAACGGATTACAGATTAGGCTCCAGCAAGATCCCCTCTCCCCTCCCTGTCCCTTCTTCTCTGCAGAATAGGCCTGTTCCACCTGTTTGTCAATTGCAAATAGGATAGAGTTAACGTTTCTCAGTTTATGGGTCAAGCAAGTAGATCTAAACAGTTGAATATTTGACTCGAAGCGCCAGCATAACGATCGGGATATCAACTGTCTGAACCGCAAGCGCGAGCCGTTTCACACCCATGTTTCGGTATTGTTGTTCTTTACTGAATTGTCAAGCTGACTGATGCGACCCATTGTTCCGGGTGTGCCAACTGGCGGCATAGTCCCATACATAATTATGTCACTCTCGCTGAACGCACTGTATAACACAGATTATGTCCCTTGCAGATTTCAGGAAATCGTCTTTTTCTCATGGAAAGAGTTCGTGAAAAAAAAATAAAATAAACAGCTGACGTAAAATGCTGATCGTGAGATTACTATTTGAAATTTTGTCATTGATGTTCGTCAAAATAAAGTTCCATCGAGCGGAAATGAATCGTTTGCTAATTTCTTTTTAAACTATTGGGGTTCTGTGATGAAGGATAAATGGTGGAGGGGGAGGGAGGTGATGTCCTGTTTCTAGTTTTTGTAGGTTACTCCCAGTTCTTATAGAACAGGGAGTACTTTACAATGGGAACGAAGAAATGCTGTCTGTGTGTCTGCCCGTGGTCAAAATGTGTTCCACTCGCTCCAGACAAAACTTCTGGGCCGATCTTTCTGAAAATTTGTACGTGTGTTTATGATGTGTCACGGATGATGCCCGATGTCTTCTTTTTTACCAGAATAGCCGTTACTAACGGCTAGAACGGCCTGACACGGTTTTTCTTCTTCATGGAATATCTCAGAAAGTACTTGCATTCAAGATAAACTGGGAGTACGTTTATAAGCTTTGCATCTTGTTCTTTCTCTTTCCTGGTGGGGGTAGCTGGATGGATGGGCTGATGTGGAATGAATGAGTCATCTTTGTTCCCTTTTTAGACATCCATGTATGTGTTCATGTCCATGTTGTGTCTATGACCTTCGTTCTGTTTTCTTCTCATTTTCCGACTGTCTTGGTGATATTCTGCGTGTGATCACGTGACTGTCACCCACCCACCACTCTCTCTCGCCCCTCTCTGCCACCCTCCCCGTCCGTGCATGGTTGCACAAGTATGGGCGTTTGTTTCAGCGTGGTCACAGAGCAGCTGCCTTAGACATGGAACTGTCAGTAATCAACCTGTGGTGACTTGTGTGACGTGCTTGCGTTGTGGGTGCGGTGAGGGAGGGAGATGGAGAGCGACACGTGTAGGGATCGGAAATTTCGGGACTGCGTCTTCTTATAAGGGGGGGGGGGGGGGGGTGGGGGGGGGGGGGGGGGGGGGAGGAGAGAGAGAAAGAGAGAGAGAGAGAGAGTGCTCTCTCTCTCTCTCTCTCTCTCTCTCTCTCTTCTTCTTCTTTTTCTTCTTCTTCTTCTCTCTTCTTCTCTTCTCTCTCTCTCTCTCT
>JADBJO010005013.1:0-7500 GCA_016801955.1 Conus betulinus | reverse complement strand
GCCCACCTTCCTCTCTCTCTCTCTCTCTCTCTCTCTCTCTCTCTCTCTCTCTCTCTCTCTCTCTCTCTCTCTTCTCTCTCTCTCTCTCTCTCTCTCTCTCTCTCTCTCTCTGCATTGCTCTCAGCCTCTGTCTAAGATGTCCAGGTTCCAACTGACTACTGGGAGGAACTGGGTGGTGGGGGTATGAGAGTCATGCAGAAGCAATTTTCCGTAACCATTGTACTCACCCTCTCTCCACCTTCCAAAGAGAAGTGACGAACAAACAAAGAAAACTAAAAGGGTACTCGGGAAAGAGTAGACCTTCTTCAACGTCGAATGGATTCTGGATGCACTCTTTCATCTGGATCCCCACCTTGGATCCGCACAAAAAAAAATTCAAGGCTTTTGTTTGCTACATTTGTTTACTTTTCACCACGGTTGAGTCAACCATAAATAAATGTTAGCGAACCGCCAGAAACGTGGACAAACGAGTCACAAGACAAAACACACGACGCGTTTCGACCTCTTAGGTCTTCTTCAGGCAAGACACAAACAAATAGGACAATGAAAATGAACGAACTTGTTACTTAATTTGTGACGGTTAATGTTTTCTTACAGACAGACTAACTCAACTTTGATGCAGGTGAAAATATAAACTCTTCAGTGCAGGTAATGAAAAGACACACGCACGCGCGCGCACGCACGCACGCACGCAGGCACGCACGGACACACACACACACACACACACACACACACACACACACACACACACACACACATTTTACGCATTGAACCAAAAAAAAAAAAAAAAAAAAAACCGTAAAAGGTCAAAGAAATAAACTTCAAGAGCGAACTAGTAAAACTACACATACAAAGGGAAATTAGAGAAAACAATAGGTTGAGAGCAGTTTCTGTGTGGCAAGATTGCATACAAACCGGTTTGGGCTGACACTGCTTTACGCCTGGCAGGCAGCTTTCCAAAGCATTTGCTTGGAAACAGAACGCGGATTCTGACAATGCTGTTCTTTGTCGTTCTCTTTCTCACCTCTCTTTTCTGTTTTCGTCTTGAGGGAACAGGAAGGGGAAATGAGGTAGAGGGAATAGTGTTGTTATTTGTCTGACCCCCTTTCCCTCTCTCTTCCTTTGTGCAGTTTTTTTTTTCTCCACTTTGTTTTCTTTTCTTGGCTTTGTTTTCCTGTGTATTCTTTGTTTATTTTTTGTTTTCTGTACTGTTTTATTTTTTTCTGATGTCCTACTTTTTTTCCTTTGTTTTTCTGTTTTTTTTGTTCTTTTACTTTCTCTTTTTTTGTTTTGTTTTGTTTTGTTGTTGTTGTTTTTTCTTACTGAATTTTGTTTTGCTTTTATCTGCATTTTATTGTTTGTTTGTTTGTTTGTTGTTTTGTTTCCTTTCCTTTCCTTATATTAAAAAAATGTTTAGTTCCTCTTTGCTTTTTTTTTTTTTTTTTTTTTACTTTCCCCCATCACGTTTTTTTTTTTTCGTTAATTTTTTTTTTTTTTGTCCTTTGGTTTTTCTTTTCTTTCCTTTCTTTTCTTTCCGTTGTTTCTGTTTCTTTTTTCCTTTCTTTCTTTCCTTTCCTCCCATTTTCATTTTTTTTTTCTTTTCTTTTGTTGTCCTTCTACGTTTCTTTGCTTTTCTTTTTTTTTTTTTCTTTTCTTTTTTATTATTCTGTTTCTTTCTTGGACAGCAAAGGATTGGTTAACATTCAACTCCAGCAAAACCCCCCACACCTCATCACCAGTGTGTTGTCTCTACTGCATAAACCTGTTCCAGGCAAAAAAAAACAAAAACAAACAAACAAAAAAAAAAGCACAGGGAAGATAAACTTCTGTCCGTCAGTTGCAAATAGGGTTACCGTTTCTCAGTTTATGGGTCAAGCAAATAGATCTAGACAGTTCATATTTGATTTGAAGCGCGCACCAGGATAACGATCGGAATATCGACTGTCTGCACCACAGGCACGCCGTTTCATACCCAGTTTGGGCATTTTCGCTCTCTTATTGAATTGTTAAGCTGATAGATGGGGCCGAATTGTTTTGGGCGGTGCCAATCAACGGCATCTGCCCCAGGGGCAGATACACGCAGATTACCTCCCTTGCAGATTTTCGAACATCGTCTTTTCTCATGCAAAGAGCTGGTGACGATATCAAACACCTTACGCAGAATACTGATCGTGATGTTATGTGTTGGAAATATCGTCATATACATAGGTCAAACACGAAGTTCCAGCTGTGATGTCCAACGGAAACTCCTTGGGGGAAAGGAGGGTGGGGGGTGGGGGTGGAAAATGTTTTAGTTTTTTAAGATTTGAGGTTGTTTAAGGAGGGAAAGGGTGGAGGGGGAGGGAGAGCGTACTCTTACTATTGTCTTTTTTTTTTTTTTTTCTTTTTCTTTTTTAAATGAGATTGGTGGGGTGGATGGGTCGGTGTGGAGCGGGTGGTCTTGGCTCCCTATTATAGATGTCTCAGTGTGTGTTCTTTTCTATGTTGCAGTCTGTGACCTTTGTTCTGTTTTCTTCTCATTTTCCGACTGTCTTGGTGCTATCTGTGTGTGTTTGTGTTCACCGGTCTATCAGTCCCTCGCCCTTCGCCCTTTCCTCCTCCCTATGTGAGGCCAAAGGTCTGTACACAAAGAGTTCGCAGCGTCACATTTTCGAATTTTCAACAAGAAACAGTATGAAATAAAATGAGACATAGTTCTCGTTTCTTGCATGAATTTAGTCTCAGTAATGAGACGCCAACCTTTATTATAGACATTCACAAAACATACTAATTAATCAAGACAATATTTGATAGGCAACACTATTATATACCAACATATATATATCCTCGAACCTTTATAATACTAATCACTCTGGTAAAATTAAGAACAGGCCTCTATAACATTTCCTCTATTGATATTCCTTTCCTAACTGACTATGGGCTGGGGTATTCTTTAAAAGCACAATACACTAGTTACATGTCGACATGCCAGCTGTGTTCCGACGTCTTGTTGCCGTCCGGCCCGCCCGCCCCGCCCCCCCCCCCCCCCCCCCCCCCCCCCCCCCCCCCCCCCCCCCAGCGCGCAAGAGAGGGAGGAGGGGGAGACCACAAGCCACAAGGGGCGCGCGCGGGCCGGCAACCGTGCTCCGACCTATCCTACCGTATCCCGCCGCCGTCCCCCCCCCCCCCCCCCCCCCCCCCCCCCCCCCCCCCGCAGCGGGAGCGCAAGAGAGGGAAGAAGGGGGAGAGACCGCGAGCGGCACGGGGCGCGCCGGCCGGCAACCGCGCTCCGACGTCTCTTGTTGCCGTCCGGCCCACCCCCCCGCCCCCCCCCCCCCCCCCCCCCCCCCCCCCACAGCGGGAGCGCAAGAGAGGGGGGGAGGGGGGGGGGGGGGGGGGGGGGGGGGGGCGAGCGGCGCGGGCGGGACACACACAAGCTCGCACCCAAAGCCCTGAACATGCAACCAGCATGCCAACTTCTATTACTATGATCCCACCTTCCCATCGTCATACACTTGTATAAAGTATATATGCATAAACAACGTCATCCTTTTTTTTTTTTTTTTTTTTTTTTGATATTTCACTTATGTACATTTGTCCATCTTTCTCTATTGTTCCAGTCTCTCTTTCATCGATAGTTTATCATTTCCCCTCAAACTTTTACACTAATTCTTCATTCTTCTTCCAGTTCCGTCTTCCATTCTCATCTGTATCATGATAACATTTCGTTTCTCAAATCATATGATATGTTTAGGTAATATTGCCAGTCCTCTTGGTATGTTATTTCTTAGAATAGATTTTCTCTGGTTTTGAGTGCATAAAAAATATACATTGCGATATCGCGTGTGATATCTATGTTATCATTTTGTAATAAATTTTCTAGTCTAATTGTATTCAAGTTTCTAAAATGTTTAGATATGTATTTTCTCTCTTAATTGTCTGTAGTTTGGACAGATTGTTAGGAAATGTATTTCTGTTTCTTCAACTGGACAGAAGGGGCATGTTGTGATAACTAAATTGTGTCTATATACTTCTTGTTAGTATGCAATTCATTTATTCCTAGCCTCATTCTTGTCAATGCTCTTCTGAACTTTGCTATAGTGATTATGTGTAAGTATTCTTCCGTTTGGTGTATGGTTTTAAACGAATAATATGTCTTAAATCGTTCGCTGTTTGTAATTTTGTCATGCCATGTTTGTTTAAAAAACAATCTATCATTCTTTGCTTTAACTCATTAATTAATGAACATGTGTTCATTACGTGCCCCCTCATTGTTCCATACTTCTGAAAATCCATAACTGTCTAAGCATCTTTTTATTCCTAGAGCCCAGTTTTGTGGTTTGTTTACTTCTGTTTTTTTTTCCTCTCATATGCTTGCCTCGGTATCCTATCCGGTGTCATTTTTACCAGTCTTAGCCAATATCTAATTGTCTTTATTGTACTATACTATCTATGTATATCGGGTATCTACCTAACTCTCCATATACTAAATAGTTTGGTGTTTTTCATTCCTACCCCTAGGTATTTTTTTGCTTGCGAGTAAATGTACATTTTCCGCTGTTGAATAGTTAATTAGTCCCCATACTTCTGCTGCATATAGAAGTAATGGTTTAACCTGTGAATCGAAAAGTTTGAAATAGATTTTCATGTCTATATGCCCTAAGCTATACATAGTTTTCATTATCTCTATATCTTTCCTTTCGCTCTGCCTGCATATTCTGAGAGTGAGATATCGACAGAAAGTTTAGTCGTTAATGTATAACCTAGGTATTTATAGCTGTTAACAACTTCAATTTCTTTTCCTTTATAATACCATTTTTCCAGTTTGCCTAGGTATCCTCCTTTTCTAAATACCATGATTTTTGTTTTTTTTTTTTTGCAGATTCACTGTTAACCCTATGTGATCAGAAGTTTCTTGCAGGTTTTTTATTTGGTTCTGTAGTCCAGCTGGTGTCTGTGATATTAGTGCTATATCATCCGCAAATAGCAATAAGAATAATTCCTCAGTTCCTGGTAAAAATTGATATCCATGTCTTCCTCTCCTTGTTACCGTCTCAGCAGCTACTTCTGCTATTAGTAAGGAGAAAATCAAGGGAGATAATAGGCATCCCTGTTTCACTCCGAGTGAGGGGCAGTCAAAAAATTCTGTTAATTCTGTCCCATGTCTCACACATGCTTGTACTGTTCTATATATACCTTTCAACATATTTAGCATTTTAGTCGAAATTTTGTGTTTCTTTAATATTTTCCATAATTCATCTCTGTTTACTGTATCAACGCTTTTTTGATAATCGATAAAAGCAACATATAGTTTACATCTTCTTCTACCATGCAGGCAGTTACTAATCATTGATACAAGTGTGAAAATGTGGTCTATGGTTGAGTAATTTTTTTTTTCTGAATCCTGCTTGTTCTCTACTTATTTTTTTTTTTCTTCCTCTGCCCAGTTGTATAATCTTCTGTTTATTATGGCTGTAAATATTTTACTTATAATGCATAGTAGGGATATTCCTCTGTAATTTCCTGGGTTTTGTTTGTTACCTTTCTTGAACAAAGGTACTATAACAGATTTTGTCCATTCCCTGGGGAAATAACTATCTTGGTATAACTTATTAAATAATTTTGTCAGGAATGGAGTTATGTTTTGTTCTATTGTCTGTCTTTAAAAATTCGGGTGGTATTTCATCTATACCAGGTGATTTGCCCTTTTTCAATTTTTCTTATTGCTAGGCTTACTTCGTTGTTGGTTATCTCTTCATCTAGCTCTTGTGTTTGTATTTCATCTTCATCTTCCTCTGCGTTTTTTTTTGTAGTCTCTCTATATTGTTTTGTATTTCAGGTATCTGAGGATTTAGGACGCTTTCAAAGTGTTCCTTCCATTGTGTGATAGTTATTGATGGTAGTGTAGTCTTCCTTCTATTAGTATTTCTTATAATGTTCCAAAATCTCTGACTATCCTTTTGGTTTTGTATGAGTGTGTCATATGTTTGTTTTCTATACTGTTTTTTTTTCTTTTCTCTAATTGTCTCTTGGTATATTGTTCTTTTGTTATTATATGCCTCATTTCTTCCTTCATATAGAGTTAAGTTTTTGCTCTTGTTCGTATGTGTCAGTCTGCTGAGTGCATGTCTAGCTTCTTTCTTTTGTCTTTACACATTCCTTGTCATACCAACCCTTTGATGTTATATTGTTTCTTCTTCCCACGCCTGTAGTTTATATACATGTTTTTTTTTTTCCTGCCTCCTTAAGTAGTGTATTAAATTTCTCTATGCTTGTATCTACATCAATGTTTATCTCTTCTGTGATCTGTTCAAGTAATTGCTTGGATCTTTCTGTTTCAATAGCCTGAATATATTCCTGTTGTTTTGTAGGGATCCCATCTAATTTTCTTTGCTATCTTATTCTTTGATTTATCTACTTGTGGGTCTGGCAATGTGCTCTGAAGTTCCATAGTGATAGGCATGTGGTGAGATTCAATTCTTTCATCAAATAGTACAATTTCTTACATTTTCAATCAATTCAATAGAACACACATAATAGTCAATTGTACTATTTCCCCTTTCCGAAAAAAAAACGTATATCCACAATCAAAGTTCTCGGTACAAAGTCCGTTTAAAAGGGGTCAAATTAAATGTTATGCAAAGTTCCATTAATTTTTTTTTTGCCAAAACCATTTATATTTAAGTCCTTTGATTTTCGTGAATATACGTCTTGGTCATCATTTGCAATATCATTGTTATCATTGATATTCAAGCCCCATTCTCCTATACGAGCATTGAAATCTCCTCCAATAATATAGTAACAATCATTTCCTTGTTCTATTTGCATAAGTATATACTGTTCTATTTAGTTCTAGAGTACATGAATAATCTTTATCAGAGTAAAAACGACTATCCACTGGATGTACATAAATGCCCAAGAAACAGTATATCTCTTTTTTCACACTTTAATAAATCATTTGTTATTTTCATGCATAATACATTTTTTACATCAGTGTTTATCATCTGTACATATTCAGACAATTCCTTTTTAATTAACATGATAACCCCCCCTGAAGGTCTACCCATTCTAGTAAATTTTACCGCTGGACAGTGTGAGTGTAAAAATTTCTTGAAATTTTATCTCAAAGTCGAATGATTTAATGTAAATGTTTTCACTTAGACTACACACGTCGAACGACGTGATATATTCTAAGAAGTCTGGATCTGCTAGCTTTTCAAGTAGACCTTCGACATTCCAGCAACCAAAATATAGCTTTCTTGTTTCCCTCATGCTCTCATTCTCACTCTTGTTTTTTCGTTTTCCCCACTATTTCCTTTCACTCTTCTCACATTCTCCATAGACTGTCCTGTATCATTATCCTTCCTTTTCTGTTGTGTGTGACCCTGGCCTGCCCCTCAGCTGTCCTCTTTATCTGACCCTTCTCTCTTATCCTTTCTTGTTGTTTGGGAACGTGTGTTCGCTGATAGACGTGTGTAACCAGGTTGTTTGTTTGTTAGTTTTGTATCTCCTGTTTGAGGT
>JADBJO010005012.1:160535-176754 GCA_016801955.1 Conus betulinus | reverse complement strand
GCAAACCAGTTTCAAATCATTTGGTATACCAGCACACACACACACACACACACACACACACACACACACACACACACACACACACACATACGCAGAATGCCCTCCCATCGTTCTCATTGTATTTGCAGCGTTTAAAAGGACGAAAAGACTGGTGTAATTCTCAGTATGGATTTCTGCATCCATTGGGAGTGACATTATTCACTGCAACTCTGTATCTCTACCAGCATGTACTGCTTCACTGTGTGCAGTGTGGGAGAGTGTGGCACTGAAATCGTATATAGCATATCACTGTATGAAAGGAATGGTGGTCTTCTTGCAGGTGTGCCTTTCACAATTCTAAACGCGTCAAGGTAGCTATTAGCAGTGGTTTCCTCATGCAACAGGGAACGCTAGGAAAAAAAGAAACTCCTAGCAATATCATTTGCTCTATTTTGTCACATCACAAAATGAGAAGAAGCGAAAAAAAAAAAGCAAATAGGGCAGATATACAGTCTCCTTTTTGTTGTTAATATTTTTCATGTTTGAATATCGGAGAGGGTGCAGCTGTGTGTGTGTGTGTGTGTGTGTGTGTGTGTGTGTGTGTGTGTGTGTGTGTGTGTGTTTCTGAATTCAGATACAATGGTCCTTCAGAAGTATTGGTGGCAGTATCATAGCTCAGTGGTAGAGCACAGGACTCGTAATCTTATTGATTCTGGGGTTGTGGGTTCGAATTTCCTCCAGGCAGTTTCAATACAGGGGGATTTTTCCCTCTGAGTTAACGTTGGCTCTGATTCCATTTCCCATACAGTCCTTCGAATGAGACTATAAACTGAGGTTCTGCGTGTAAACGCACGCATAACACCTTGTACACACGTAAATTCCATCACCAACTTTCGGAAGAGAAGGCCAGTTTGGCTGCTGGTTTGGATGACACGTTACACATAGCATGCACCCTGCGTGTGAAAAAATGGAAAGAATGAAATAAGGAAATCGAGTGAACGATATTGAAAGTTATTGACTGGATGACACGGAAAACAACCGAATGAAGCGCTGGCTGGCAGCTTTTTCATTTGGCACTACCTAGGTAGGCAGTGCGTTGTGTAAACGAGTGTGGATTTTAAAGCACGCATACCGTAATCTCTAGACGGGGATAAGCGCTATAATATAAGTATTCATAATAATAATAATAACAAACAATAATAATAATAATAATAATAATAATAATAATAATGATGATGATGATAACACAACAATAATGTATGGCATTGGGGCTGCAAAATTCACGCAGCTGTTCGCTTGCTGGTGGTGTAGTTTGCCTGTGGGCTCTGCAATTATGAAATATGTGCTGGCGCACCCTTGGGAACGGTTCGATGGGAGGTCATGTTGTGTCCCGACTGGTCATCACACATTGGTGTCTCTCAGGAAGCTGCTACATCTCTTCACGTCGTAATCAACTCCTTGTGAGTGCCCGCACCCTATGCGACACACAAAGTAGTCTTCCAAGATTGGGTGCAGGACAGCTCCTGGATGGTTGGTTTGATATTTGAAGAGAACATTTCTCCTTGATACCTTTAAGTGTATCTTTTTTTTTCCTGAAAGCTATAACGCTAACCATACGTCCGTTTTTTTTTTTTTTTTTGTTTTTGTTTGTTTGTTTGTTTTGTTTTTGTTTTTGTTTTTTTTTGACAGAGAGGCAAAACACTCAATGCTCTAATGGTGGACAGATTTGAATTTGTTGTCTCCACGTGATTATCCAGCGTTGGTGACATGTTTGTGTACCGAAAACCACTGACGTCATTTTCACAAGTGTACTCTCTTTTGTGTGAAGTACAGAAAATCGTTGAACTGTTGTTTGGTGCTTGCGGTTTGCTGTTACATCTGGCATGGCATCGACAAAGGAGCAGTTTACAGGGGAGACGGAAAAATACATTGTGTCGTTGACAGACCAAGGGTTTCAGGTGTTTGAGTTAGCAGATGTGTTGAACTTGAACAGGTCAACCGTCGGGAAAGTTTACAAGCACTATTGTGACAGAAAAAAAAAAAAAAAAAAAACAGCAGAAAAACAAACATAGGAGTCGTGGGCCAGAGTGTTCACAAACAGGTGCGTGTCTGCACTGACAAAGATCGTATAACGGGACAGATCTGCCACAGTTTCTGAAATTTCAGCCGAATTCTGTGCATCAACCTCCGTTGACGTCAGCCAAACGACAATCAAGCACAATCTGCATGGACATGGCTATGCAAAGCATCCCCCAGTGAAGAAACTAGTCATCAAGGAAGTGAACAGAAAGAAGCAGCTGTAGTACCGTAGGAGTAAACTTCACTGGACTGTCAACGATCAGTGGGGAAAATGTTATTTTCAGTGATGAAATGGTAATTATGATCAAACCCAATGGACGTGTAATACTATGGAGGAAAGTCGAAGAAGAGAAGTGGTCAATGCTTTCTCTGTGCAGCGTCCATCTTGGTCCGAAAACTACATTGAAATTGATGGTGGTGGGATGCATTTCGTATGACAGAGTTGGACCACTGGTGTTCGTGGAAGGCAGTATAAACAGTCAGAAGTACACTTATGTGCTGGAAAACAACTTCCTGCCGTTTGTTGCCGACCGCTACCCAAACAAACGTTGGTACCTGCAAGAAGGCAACGCCTCTCTTCACCGCCAGGCTGACACCCAGACCTGGAAGCGACAGCACAGAGTTTTTCTTTTTTTTTCTTCTTTTTTTTTCTTTTTTTCTTTTTTTTTTTTGCCTCCCTCAAAATCCAGATCTACATCCGATCGAGAACGTGTGGTAAATCCTCAAGACTCACGTAAGAAAGAAACATTCGCCGCATCAGTACTGTCACAGATCTGCGCTGTGCACTCACCACTTGCTGGAATCAGCTGACTGTTGCCTACCTCCACTCCCTCTACGACTCTCTACCGAGACACTGTCGGCATGTTTTGATTCGGAAGGGCCAGATTACCAAGGACTAGCAAGTTAAGTCCAGCCTATAGGCAAGAATAATAAGTTTTCAGCAACAGGTGCCTGTAGGCAGTCAGAGCCGGAAGTGCCGAGAGGGGGCAGACTTTACCCAATGAGTGAAGTAGTACAAACACTTACAGTATTTATTATTATTATCATAATTATTATAAGAAATACTAGTAGCAGTAGCAACAGTAGCAGCTGCAGCAGCAGCAGCAGCAGCAGCAGCAGCAGCAGTAGTAGTAGTAGTAGTAGTAGTAGTAGTATCATTATCATTGTTGTTGTTATTACCACCATTATTATTTTTTCAATTATCGTTATTATTATTGTAAATATTGCTATTATCATTATCATCATTATCATTATCATGATCATCAGTAGTAGTAGTAGCAGCAGCAGCAGCAGTAGTAGTAGTAGTAGTAGTAGTAGTAGTAGTAGTAGTAGTATCATCAGTATCATTATTTTTTTTGTCAGCGTTATTCATATCATCATTATCGTTGTTATTATCATTTTCAATATATTTTCATTATCATCATCATCATCATCATCATTATAATCATATTATTATCATTATCATTATCGGCATCATCATTATTGTTATTGCTCTCGTCATAAGTGATTAAAGCAATTGATTGCTCTTTCTATGTTTTCATTGTCCTGAATATTGTTTATCTTGCATAAAGAAGACCTAAGAGATCGAGACGCGTTGTGTTTTCTCTTGTAATTTGCTTGTCTAAGTTAACCGGGCGGAGTTACTTTAAATTCCTTTAAAAAATGAGGAACATAAAAAACGTACAGGAGTTTCAGTGGTCAGCTTTGTTGTTCGATAACTAAAGCATTTCATGTCACGCCAATGCTGAAATATATAACCAATTGTGTAAAATCACCTTTACGTCGAGTTTGTGAAAATACAATCCCCCAGCCATCTACCGACTGACGGTATGCCGAACAGCTTAATATATGCTGCATAGCTCCAAAATCCAACAGACTCCTGAAATGATATGTAATATTACAACAAATCTTAAATAAATGTCAGCGAACCGCCCAGAGAAACGTGGACAAACGAGTCACAAGACAAAACACAACGCGTTCTCTGAAGCGATCTGAAGCGATCAAAGCTAAGTGAATTTTCGTTATTTTTTTATTTGTTTTTTGTTTCACCTGAAGAAGACTTAAGAGGTCGAAACGCGTTGTGTTTTGTCTTGTGACTCGTTTGTCCACGTTTCTCTGGGCGGTTCGCTGACTTTTTTTTAAAGATTTGTTTAGATTTCCGCCTGTAGTCGTCTCAATTTGCAACTAGAGTAATATTATGCTATGATAAATGCTAAAAGCTGAGAAAAAGGGACTTTGGTCTTGTTACATTTTCATCTGTTTGAAACCAAAGCAAGAGCGAATCAGAATATCGAAATGCTCAGCTGGGGTGGTTCGTCTTTTTTTTCATCTGATATTTTATGATGTTTGGGATGTGTTGATATTGTAGAGGGGAGCACGAGTGCAGTCACTACTACAGGACCTCTAAAGATCCATAAGGCTTGTCCAGGGGCAGACTATCTCTTTCGCCAAAACAATACAGACAGGTCATTTCTACAGGTAAATGAGTCTAGATGTAAATACCAAAACCCACAGTTTTCGGCAAAGCAGGGAGTGGTGTATGGGGTGTGTGGGGGGTTCTACAATATTCTGTAACATGCATGTGAAGGTGGAAAAGGGCATGTATCTACGTGCTCAAGTTCGACGGCTGGCTTACTGGTGTGGCTTCATTGAGTGGAAAATAAGAATATTCTTAGAAGTTTGGTATTCAAGCGATGTTAGCCTTGAATGTGGTGTTCATAGTCTACAGGACACGTTGTTTCATTCGTACGCGAATTTACTGTGGCTGGTAAGCCTAGGGTATCCAATGACTACAACTGTTATTCAGGCAATAAAAAAGTAAAAACTCAGTCATGTTATGTGCAACAAAATATGCTCGAGATATGGTTGTGCCATATTTGGTTGATTCCATTCATTTTAGGGAGGACGTAAAAATAGAGTATAAATGTGTCATTATGGTGACTGTTCTTCAGTCATACCACCTTGAGACATGTCCTGAAAGAAACAGTTTAGAAGTGACTTACAGAAAACACAATACTTCTCAAGTATATAGAACACTCATCTGTACAGAACGTTCAGCACAAGCTTCTGTATTTCGCACCTCATCCATTTACAATTCAATTTACCCATGATGCCTACAGACTTAATTTTCTTAAAATGAAATTTTGTGGTTTCTTGGAGTATGACCTTCCTCAGAGAGTACCCAGTGGGCTTTTCAATTGTTCTGTAAACAATTATCTTAAATTTCAGCCTTTTCTGTACTGCAATCTGAAGACAGAGTGTGAAGATGGGCAGGATGAAACAGAACAGTGCCCCTTCAGTGGCCGTGGCTGTCAGGGAATGGTGGCGTCACGCAACAAATGTTTCAAAGAAACTGTGTTTGATATAGGTTTAACCTTCAAACATGTTGAGCATGCCTGTCGAAAGAGAGGCCAAACAATAGCTTCAATAAAAAGTAGACAGGAACTAAAAAATGCTCTACATATATTCAGAAACTATTTTATTTTCCGTGTAACACTTGGTTATACTTCAGGGTGGTACTCTGTACCATTTGCATATAGTAAACTTCATCACTGGTTTGATAAAACCATAATCTATAACTTGAACCATTTCAGATTCGTTGACAGCTACTTGCCCAGGCCATCGAGGAAAATGAAGTATGTGTCTTGGTCACCAATCGGCCTAAAAGAAGGTGACATGTCTTCATTGGAGAGCTCTGCCGCACTATGTGAAATGAAGTTACAGCTACCGAGCAGCATTCCTTCTCAAGCTGTGCTCTCGTATTTACAGTCACCTTTTCCCACATTTAGAAACACTCAGCAGAGTTTATTGCGTTGTACAGACAGACCCGTGACCCACACATTCATATATTGTGATCCCAGCAGTCATTGTGGGAATGCAAGCTACTCGCAGCCCTTTGCTTTTCTCAACTGAATGATGAGCGAAACTCAAGGTTATCCTCTGTCAGGAGACATGAGAAATGCACATTCCCCATGTTCAGCTGCAATGATGATCTGACATTAATACATTACACTCTAGTTTGTGACTTCAGACAGGACTGTCCAGATGACCGTGACGAATTATTTTGTGAACTCCCTCAATGTGATGGCTTTCAGTGTTGTAATGGTCAGTGTGTATTGCACAGCCAACATTGTAATGAGCATTCTGATTGTTGGGATGGATCTGATGAAGTCGACTGCCAGCAACAGAGTTCACCATGTTCATATTGCATTCAGTCTAAAGATGTTGGGAAAGATAATCAGTTGCACATTAACCTGGATGGTACTGGTTATTTTATCCAGCAGTTGATGAAAGCAGAGGAGCCTTGTCCTGTCACCCATTACCGTTGTACATCAGATTGGTTATACTGTCTCCCTGTCTATACTCGATGCAATGGATTTCTGACTGTGTTTTATGGAGAAGATGAACAAGACTGTGACAGTGTGCGGTGTGTGGGTTTGTATCAATGTCACGGTTCCAGCATGTGTGTGCACGAAGATCATCTTTGTGATGGCTGGGGTCAGTGCCCACGGTGGGATGATGAGCTGTTGTGTGACATGACTTGTCCTAAAAAGTGTCTGTGTCAAGGGCATTTGTTCCAGTGCAAATATATGTTTCCTGCTGATCTGTTCTCACAACTCAGATATCTTGACGCTACTGGATCAGGCATGTCATTGAGAGATTTCAGTGCAAATGCCTATCTTACACATTTCTGGCTCTGTCCTCTTGTTCTGTATCCAACATTTCAGCTCTTAAACTTCCCAACCTACAGGTCCTTGATCTTACCAACAACGTTTTGACATCCCTTGACATGACAGCCTTTCATCAACTATCAAACTTAAAAGTCTTACGATTAGCAAGAAACCCTGTCAGGTCCCTCACTGTAAACAGATTACGAAAACGGGTCTATCACTCCCTGATGAGAATAGACATATCACAAACAAAGCTGATTGTGCTGCGTAATGATTTGTTTGGGTACATGCCTCAGATAATTGATTTTAATATCTCTCTGTCTGCGATTAAAGTCATTGGATCTGTCGGTTTAAAGAACATGCCACGCCTGATAGAAATTGATACTAGGTTTAATCCGATTGAGGAATTCCCTTTGGATCTGCTTTTAGGGTCTCGTTATTTGCAAAACATCCATACGTCAAATCATAGGTTTTGTTGTGAAAACTTGCTTCCAAAGCAGTCGAGTGTAATAAAGTGCTTAGCTCCACACACTGTGCTTCCTTCATGCACAAAGCTGATTCCATCTGCCCTGTACAGAGTTCTCTTCTGGATGGTCAGTGTGTGCGCAAGTCTAGGCAGCTTGTGTTGCTCCATAAATGCACTTTGGTTTAAGAGAGTCTTTGAAGGCAGTGTCATGATGATTGTTAACTTTATGTTTGCTAAATCATGTTCAGGATATCATGTCGCCATTATTGCGGTAGCTAACGAAATATTTGATATTCATTACATCCAAGCTGAAAAGACGTGGACCAATAGCATGTGTTGTAAGATAGCTGGGTTCCTTCTGTATCTGTCGTGTGAGACGTCGGTCTTGTTCCTTGGGTTCATTACTATGGAACACTTCATTATTATTTGCTGCAGTAAGGACACATGGAAGATAGAGCAAGAGTCCCTGACAACAGTTTGTATCGTTTGGTGTCTTGGAAGTGTTTTTTCAGTTATACCGTTTCTACCTGGCTTGTCACACTGGGGACTTCATGGGCAATCTGGACTGTGTCGCTTGGCATTATTTGAGAAATATGATTCTGGCCAAGAATTTCGATGGTTCAATGTGGCTGTGGCTGTCAATGCCTTGATCTGCTTAGCAATAATGGTTGGCCAACTTCAGATCTTCAGACGAACACCCAAATCAGGGTTATACTGGATCCCACACGAAGATCTGTGTATTCCTCAGTCCACCTGACTCGGACAATGGCGACCATGGACATTTCAACCTGGCTGTCTTTTGCCTTTGTTTTGATCATGGCTTCCAGTGATGCTCCCTATTTTAAACAAAATCCTTGATGCATTGATTGTATTTATGTTTCCACTTTCTGCTGCTTTTGACCCATTTCTCTACTTGCTCACTTTGTCATACAGCAACGACAGGAAATTCTGGAAAGAAAAGTTATAAAAATGCTGAAATCACGACTGGTCGCGTTCGAAAAACAAGCCAAATAACAAACGGCCTATCAGATGACACAGCTGGTACACAGTGAAGATACCATACATTCTATCGCGTGTAGTCCGTGTAACAACCTTTCATGTAGAAAAATAATTTGATCTTTTTACCAAACGTTATGGCAGCAGCCACCGTACTCTAGCGCTATGAGTCTCAAACATAATCACAGACTTTTCTTTCATAGCATAGCTTGCAAACAGGTGGTGTGAACTCACTGGCACATGTATCTGATATTCTTGTTTATTGGTTGTAATGCAGCAGCCTGGACAAATGGAAGCACTATCAAATCGTGTTTCGTAAGACAGTGGATGATTCTTAAGTCCCCAACGAATCGTCTGTGACCGTTCGTAAGATATGCATTATTGAAGAATGACATAAAAGAGAAACAATGTTAAGATTGCACCAAATTACGTGACAGTGCCGTGTCTGCCTATGGCCCAATAATCAAGATGGAATTTGAGAGTATGAGTTCAAACTATGGTGTTTAAAATCTGAAAAATCAAACGCACGCACGCGCGCGTGCGCGCGCGCGCACACACACACACACACCACACACACACACACACACACACACACACACACACACACACACACACACACTCAGAATACCTGTACCCTTGTGATCATTTTCAGATCTGTGTAGCCCAGCTAGTGGCTCTCTTCCATCGCCTCCCTTGGGGTGTTTGTGACTCCCTTTTTTTCTGCCTGTCAGCACTCATCCACGAAGTGAACGCATGGGGGAGTGGTATGCATTCTCCTGATACACAGGCAGACTGATTTTGTCTGACGGTTCTGGGGATCAGAGAATGTGAAATGTCAAAAGATCGACAGAGTCGTCAGCTGATGGCTGTCTGATGGTTCAGTGTACAGGTCAGATGACGAACACTTGTGCATTACACTCTCACGCCCGTCCTTTTCATGTCCCATCCAAAGACACACACAACACACACACACACACACACACACACACACACACACACACACACACACACACAGACACACAGAGAGAGAGAGAGAGAGAGAGAGAGAGAGAGAGAGAGAGAGGAGAGAGAGAGAGAGAGAGAGAGAGAGAGAGAGAGAGAGAGAGAGAGAGAGAGAGAGAGAGAGAAGCAGGCAGCCAGACAGACAGACAGACAGACAGGCAAACAGGGAGAGACAGAAAAAAGAATTTTGCAGACAGACAGGCAGGCAGACAAACAGAGAGATAGATAGACAGGTATACAATGAACCAAAAGACGTTCACATACGTGCACACGCACACACACACACACACACACACACACACACACACACACACACACACACACACACACACACACACACGCTCGCACGCACGCACGCACGCACGCACATACACACACACACACACTCACGCGCGCGCACACACACACACACACACACACACACACACACACATTTGTCTAATATCACATAGTTTGTGAAAAGACGTTAAATTAAATTACTGTTACTACTACTACTACTACTACTACTACTACTACTACTACACACACACACACACACACACACACACACACTTGCTTTATAAACATCTGTGTAGGTTGCTTACTCTTCTACTGCGCTGTCTGTTCACCCGTACGTCCGTCTGTTCCTTTCATTTTCTGCCCATCCCTCTCTCTGTCACGCGTCCTGTTTGTTTATCAATTAGTCAGTCAGACTCTCTGTCAGTCCGTATGTCTGTATGTGGGGCTGTCAATCGGTCAGTCTGTCTGTCTGTTTCTCTCTCCCTTATTATCCCTCCCTCCTTATCCCTCACACTCTCTGTTGCTCTATATATCACTTCCCGATATCTCCGTGATGTCTCCACCCCACCCCTTCTCTCTACTTTTTCTGCCCCCCCCCCCCCCCCCCCCCCACCCCCACCCCGCCCCTCCCACACACCTCCCCTTCAACATACCCTCAGCTGATTTAAAGTACTTTCAACGGAATATTAGTTTGAATTGTGTTCTGACCTAAGCTTAATTATAACAGCAATCACAGGTTTGATGATTAAGGTTAGCCATCACAATTTGCAGTGATGAGCTAGATCGTTTCCTAAACGAGTTTGGGAACAAGACCGGATTCCAGTGTTGGCCGACTTTATGTATTGTTACTGAATTCGCAAAACACAGCGTCTGTTTAATCAATGTGCATTTCTGTGATTGACGTCAATGATGAAGAGAGAGTATGTGAGTAAGCACACACACACACACACACACACACACACACACACACACACGCACGCACGCACGCACGCACGCACGCACGCACGCACGCACGCACGCACACACACACACACACACACACACACACACACACACACACACACACTCACACACACACACAGACGCGCGCGCGCGCGCGCGCCACCATTCATTCTGCCCCCCTCATTTACAGCTACACCCGTCTCATCCTGTCCAGCCCCGAACAAGCGATCCACAGGGAGCAGTCAATGTCAAGTCATCTTATGTTACTCTCACGTTCACACACGTCCTCATTGCTCCCGCCCTCCTCCACCTCTCTGGTTACTATTCAACCACGGTATCATTCGCTGCACCCCCTTTCCTCTTCCTGTGCTCCTTCTGCCGCTATATCCACCATCGTTTTTTTTTTTTTCTATTTACATGTATTAAAAAAAACCCTGTAACAACCAACTGCTACTGACATAAAACAACAAGATGAATATGTCCACAACGGTCTTTGTGCATGTATGATATTGACAAATGTCATGAGTAAGTGAAATAGTGAAATATGTGACAGTGATGCCATTTGTTGTAGAACATTGCCATTCTCTCTCTCTCTTCTCTCTCTCTCTCTCTCTCTCTCTCTCTCTCTCTCTCTCTCTCTCTCTCTCTACTGATGATGACGGTCGGCATGTGAACACAGATTCTCTTGAGGCAGATATAACCGAGAATGAAGTTTTTGCTGCGGTGCGTTCGTTAAAAAAATGGCAAGGCAGCAGGTCCTGACGGGATCACAGGCGAAGTATTTAAAAATTCTATCACCATAATTGCTCCCTTTTTTGTTCATTATTTAATGCAATGTTTACCTCAGGAACCTATCCGTTACAGTGGTCTGAAGCCTTTATACAGCCTCTCTTCAAAAACGGCGATCGGAGTTTACCTGATAATTATCGTGGTATTTCGTTACTGAATGTCTGCAGTAAGCTATACAGTCATATATTAAATGAAAGGTTATCAAAATGGATCGAACATAATAATGTAATAAACAATTGTCTAGCAGGCTTCAGGAAAAAAATAAAGCACCGTTGATCATATTTTTACGTTGTTTGCCATGGTGCAGAAACAGTTATTGTTACACAAAAATTATATGTTGGTTTTATAGATTTTAGAAAAGCTTTTGATTCTGTCGCTCGCTCGAAGTTATGGACCGTCCTGAAGAAAAGGGTATTCGAGGGAAAATGTACTAGGCCATAACTAGTATATATAACATTGTAAAAGCAAAAGTTAGAGTGGAAGGTGATCTGACCGAAGCATTCGCGTGTCCCATTGGTTTAAAACAGGGAGAAAAATGCAGTCCTGTCCTGTTTTCTCTGCTCATAAACGAATTGGCGGAAGAAATCATCCAAAGGGGAAGACATGGAATTCAGCTTATTCCTGATTTTTTTGGAAATTCTTATTCTTTTGTTTGCCGATGATATTATTCTAGTTTCTGATTCGATCACAGGCTTGCAAACCCAATTAAATGTGTTGCATGACATGACAAAAAGGCTTGGTTTAATCGTGAATTTAGATAAGTCAAATATTGTCATCTTCAGAAATGGCGGCTATGTCTCTGAACATGAGGTATGGTATTATGGACGGAATAAGGTATCAGTTGTTAATATGTATAAATATCTTGGTGTCATCATGTCGAATAGGCTGTCATTTACTCACTGTTTGAACGATCTATCGAGTCGAGCGAGAAAAGGGGTCATTAACATTTTTAACTTGCTTTGGTCATTAGGAGAAAAAAAATCTCCGGTCATATTCCTTAAACTGTTTGATGCTCAGATCCAACCTGTGCTTAGTTATGGAGCCGAAGTTTGGGGCATCATAGGAAATCTTGATATAATAGAAAAAGTGCACTTGTTCTCACTAAAAAGATTTTTGAATGTCAGTATAAGAACCCCTAATGTGATGATTTATGAGTTAGGACGTTTTCCGCTATATGTAAACTTGCAACTCAAAAGTGTTCGATACTGGTTAAGAATTTTGAAGATGCCATTTTATCGTTTGCCTCACAAGGCATATAGAATGCTACTGCATTTTCATAATAACAACAAGAATACATGGGCATCAGCAATTTGTTTCTTCTTGTACAAATACGGATATGGTGAGGTTTGGGAGAATCAGGGGGTTGAGGATGAGAAGGCATTTTTGAGAGCATTAAAAGATATTGTTATTAATGATTACAAGACGCAATGGTCTCATGACATGGAACAAAGTGATCGTTTCCTGTTGTATAGAACATTCAAGAGTGAACTGGTTCTATCTCCCTATTTGATTGTACTTAATCATTTGCGAGCAAGAATCAGTTTGATAGGGTTCCGGGTTAGGTGTCTCACAGCTGAACGTGCACAAGCTACGCTTCTGTAAAATTGTAACGGGAAAACGATATGGCATGTCCATTCTGTGTTTCGCAGGTGGAGACCGAAGTTCACTTTGTTTTACATTGTCCGCAGTATCAGAATTTAAGAGAAAAGTATATTCCTCTTAATACTATAACCAGCCTTCGCAGTTCAAACTAACAATGCTCTGGCATCTGAGAATAAATCACAGATAACTCGACTCGCTATCTATCTTGAAAAAGCTGTCAAACTGCGCGGCAGTTCACTCGAATGAGTAATGAAGTGGAAATGTGCATTGTACATATGCATTATTACAGAATGTATAAATTGTGTTTCTGCAGTGATACAAATCGATTCTGTTTGTAACCACTCCCAATGACATGGGTCTATGGCCTATTCATTAAATTGTTCAGAGTCTTCTCTCTCTCTCTCTCTCTCTCTCTCTCTCTCTCTCTCTCTCTCTCTCTCTCTCTCTCTCTGCCATCGATAACGGCATTCTCTCCTGTTCCTAACGGACTCGGTAAGTAATTTTGAATGATGAACAAGAATGTTAAATATCAATACATTCTCGTGTACTTGAATCTCTCTCTCTCTCTCTCTCTCTCTCTCTCTCTCTCTCTCTCTCTATATATATATATATATATATATATATATATATATATATAAGTTTTAAAATTATGATTAAAATGGAGATTAAAACCAACAAAATTGTTTCGAGCAATGGCTTTCGTCAGAGTATGCAGTTTGGGCACGCTATCCTTGTTACATAGTGTGTATGTGTGCAAGCGTGAGTTCTGCATGTGTTTTTCACATGGCCTGTAGCATTTTTACAATTTTGAATTTTTGGGGTGCGTTCAGGGAGGGTGTGTTAAGGAATGGAGTGTTGACAAAGATTTCCATTTGTGCCTGCAATTGTTTATGATCTCTACTTTTGAATTCAGAGTTGTTAGGTGAGGTTTGCATAATATCAGCCACTTTTCTGTAGAGCATAGGTTGCATTTTTTTTTAGAGATATTATTGTATGGTGTTGCTCTCTTTTTATAATTTTCCATGATATATTGAAGTCTATTTTTTATCTTTAAGTTTCCAAATGTGTTTACTTAGTTCTGTTTGGTTTTTATATTTTTCATTTTTGAAGGACTGTTTATGGTTTGCATATCTGGTTTTTAAAATAGTTTGCAGTAATCCCTATGTATGTTTCTTTGTCACTATCTGTTGTTACTGTGGCTTGGTATACAATTATTATTGTAAAGGCATTTGTTATTCAGTGGGCATTGATCTTTTTTAGTGCAGTTACAAGATGTCCTTTTGTTACCCTTTTGGCTGTGTTGCCTTTAGTTTTGTTAGATGAATCAATTATGTTTTTGAGGTTGGGCATACATGAATATGATAGCTTGATGGTGTTTTTACTGAATATTTTAGATAGTACATGATCTTTTGGAAATGATGTTATAAGAATGTTAAAGAATTCTTTTCCTACGTTAGTCTTTATTCTTCCATCATATGGGGGATTATACCATATGATCTTCCTTTTTCCTGTTTTTCTTATTACTGTTCATGTTATTATCTGGGTTATATTGTAGTTTGTAGTTGTAGCCACTTTTTTCAGCGCCTCTTGGTATTCAACTGCTGCACTGTTTGAATACTTTCTCGTTGCATGACATGTTAGATAGTCTTTTGTTTATGCCATTGGGTATGGTTTTTTAGGATAGAAGGTGGATGGTTACTTTTGATGTCTACCCCCAAAATTCAAAATTGTAAAAATACTACAGGCCACGTGAAACACATGCAGAACTAACGCTTGCACACATGCTATATAACACCGGTAGCGTGCCCAAACTGAATACCCTGACGAGAGCCATTGCTCGAAACAATTTTGTTGGTTTTAATCTCCATTTTAATCATAATTTTAAACTTATGTCGCTCCCTTTTGGTTGAGCATTTTTAGAGTTTTTACTGGCTCTCTAATTTTATTGTGATATATATATATATATATATATATATATATATATATATATATATATGTGTGTGTGTGTGTGTGTGTGTGTGTGTGTGTGTGTGTGTGCGTGAGTAACTCTCTCTCTCTCTCTCTCTCTCTCTCTCTCTCTCTCTCTCTCTCTCTCTCTCTCTCGCACTTCTTATTTTACAGTGCTGTGCGTGCAAAATGTTCCTTTCTTACTTTGGATGTTTGTGAAAGGCAACATGTTGCTTCTTTGTTATCGTGTGATGGCGACTGTATAATCAGGTCAGTCGCGCTAAATTCATTACAGAAGCAATGAAAATAAGACAAAAGCATGTATAATATTGTATAAAAAGGACTAAACTCTCAAAAACATGACTAAAAGCATGTGGAATAGTTCAGCAATATAGTCATCGTCTAAAAGAGTGGATTGTCGGATCAATCTGTAATATTACATTTTCCTCGTGTGTGTGTGTGTGTGTGTGTGTGTGTGTGTGTGTGTGTGTGTGTGTGTGTGTGTGTGTGTGTGTGCGCGCGCGTGCGTGCATGCGTGCGTCCGTGCGTGCGTGCGTGCGCGCGTGCGCGCGCGCGCGTGTATCTGTGTGTGTTTGTGTGCGTGCGTTCGTGCGTGCGTGCGTGTGTGTTGTTGTTGTTGTTGTTGTTGTTGTCGTCGTCGTGTTTGTTGTTTTTGTCGTTGTTGTTGTCACTGTTTTTGCTATCATAATGTTAAAAGGGTACTCGTGTCTGAGAGGATATATTCGAAGATTCGTGTCTACTTTTTTCTTTTCCTTTTGCTTGTTTTGATTTGATTGATTATTGCGAATAACTGTGTAATATTGCTTGTAGTGTAAGGAAGAGGAATGTGTTATTACTCTGTTACCCCCCCCTTGTCATAAGACCTTTTGGTAATGACAATAAAATATCAAAGTGTGTCAAAGTCTCTCTCTCTCTCTCTCTCTCTCTCTCTCTCTCTCTCTCTCTCTCTCTCTCTCTCTCTCTCTCTCTCTCTCTGTGTGTGTGTGTGTGTGTGTGTGTGTGTGTGTGTGTGTGTGTGTGTGTGTGTGTGTGTGTGTGTGTGTGTTGTGTTTGTTTACTCTCGATCTGGCTCCATCGTTCACAGCTGGTCATAACATTAATGCTGTTTCCAGAAGTAACTGCTAAAGACGATGGTGGTCCAAGAATACTACAATACTGAGTCAATTTGCCTTGCGTTTGTTTGAACGATAAGAGACATTCTATTTCGCCAGAGCAATGTCAGTGCCATCTCCACTCCCTGCATGTTACCATCAGCTACATTCAAGACATGTTCAAACGAGCACTCTCTTGCTCTTTTGAAATGGATGTGGAGAACTGGATCTTGAAGAAAGCAGATTATTAAAGGTCTTGACAAATCCATAACGTAGTTATTGTAATTGCTCATGGAGATTGGAAGTTTGTCAGACGAAGGACGATTCCAAGAGAGAGAAAGCCTATTCAAAATGCG
>JADBJO010005012.1:130703-150703 GCA_016801955.1 Conus betulinus | reverse complement strand
GCCACAGAAACACACGGTAGGACCATGACTGTAATAAATCATCACATGAAGATATTTCGTCTCTTGGGGAATGGCATGATGAGGAATGAAAGTTACTTGGGAGCAGTTGCCTGCAGCATATTTCATAGTTCTGCGTGGATATACAAACTGCAACTGGGAAAGACCTTTCAACATATCAGATGGGTAAGTTGTCACTGGGCTGCCATCCATGTACAAATCAGTTAACTGTGGCAAGAACACGAATCCGCTAGGACCGATGGTATGAAGAGTGGTGAGAGTTAAGTTCAGCTTCTGTATGAAAGGAAAAGAAGAGAAGACCCGTGTATCCAACACTGTCAGTGAAGTATATGACAGGTCCATTACTGTGAGAACACTTTGCTGGGACAATCGATGAGGAGTCAGAATAAAGAGACATGAGGGGATTACTGGATAATGACAATTTGCGTAGTTTGCTTAACCCAACAAAGAAAGACATGTTCACGTGTTTCAGCTGGTTCTCACTGAGATCAAGGAAAAGCAGGTTTGACAACTTGACGCTAGACAACAGAGTCAAAGAACACTGGGCCAGAACAAGATGGATGAGATAGAAAGTGTGCCTCATGTCAAACAAAGTCATCCCAGAACCGGTTGCATCCAAATAGCGAATGTGCGGATAAAGCGCTACCAGAAAAGGCTCTGAACAAGAGAATGTGTGGCCTTGACAAGACAGCCCACTGGACAACTTGTGTCACACACTATTTCATCATCACGCATTGGACAGTGAAGCCAGCCATCACACAGCTGGTCAGTGTGCAGACAGATTGTGGATGCCCTGCACCTGAAGAATCCGGGGCACGTCATGTCTCCACAGCCGTCTTCGTCCTTTTGGTCAATACAATCATACATTCCATTGCATCGTGTGTAGACAGGCAGACAGTCATTAAAGTCACCAGGACAACGATATAATGGCTGTCAGGACATGACTCATTGGAATACATTGGGTTTGATTTAAACCGCCTGGTACCATCAAAGTTCATCAGTGTAGGGGAAGGTAACAATGAGAACTTTACAGAGATGGGTATGTATGAGCTGCAGCCGTTTTCCTCTGAACCATCCCAGCATTGGGGTATTTGGTCACACACCTTGTCATAAGAAAGACATTGACCATTACTGCAAGTAAAGGTGTTAACACAAGCAGAATGTTGACAGACTGATTCATCACTGTTATCCTGACATTCATTGACAAGGTTACATACCAGAGAGTATGATATCATAGTCACGCCATCACCGCATGCAAACGTGGGAATTAATATGGAACGGTATTCTGATGAATGTAATCTGCTGACGTATGATGAGTCATCAGAAAAGTAACAAGACGTCTGCCTTTGGCCACAAGCTATTAATTGATTAAAACCACACATGAGGAATGTGTATGTCTCCTGGCCATCTAGGCAAACTGTCATGGACACTTTATACCAAGACAATAAACCCTGAGTTATATTGAGTGAAACTGTTTTAACACGATATTCGTGTGCTCTTCAGTATTGTTTGCTTTGAACTCACAAACTACCCTTTTTGACAATAGCGACTCGTAATACGTAAACATACAGGGCACATGCGTATACGAAGGTAAATAAACAAAATAACATTGTATTAGCCCATCAAAATATTGTGAGCGTGCGGAATAAAATGTGTGATGAAGCACTAGCCTGTCCTGAGTAGCTACGTGTCGATACATAGCAGGCAGTGACAAATCACCTGAGATCACCCCGACATAGTGTTCATCAAATCTCTTGTGCTGCACCGCAGTCATGTTTGCAACCACACGAACCCAATCATAAACACACACTTAGGCAGACTAGCTATGCTCTTTAAACTCTGACAGTATTCATTGACTATATCTATTCTGTCACTGTCAGAGACAGGTACATCACTGATGAATTTGTAACAACGTCCACACAGAGCCACCATCCCCTGACACTCAGGACTGCTGAATGGACAGTGTTGTGCTTCATCACGTCCATCTTCACACTCTGTCTTCAAATTACAATCCACGTGGTGACGAAAATAGGAATAATAATTCACTGAACAGTTTCCATAAGCCACTGGACATTTTGTCAGGTACTTTACTTCTGCGGAAGAATGAAAAGAAAAGTTTAAAGCAGAAAGCCACAATGCATGATTTCCTGTGAACGTTTACACTGATGATTGTTGCATTGATGATAAGGGCAAAATCAGATGTAGGGTGCATACATCTATTCCACATCATATTTGTCACTTTTTCACTGTAATGGCTGATGGACTGATCACATTTCGTGACTTGTCGAAATAATATGACTCCTGTCAGATATGACGTCGGTTCTTTATAACTGACCATGGCCGCATGTCCAGTTGGCACATAAATGTATCCACACACCCTTTCAGGGCCTTCATGACTCAGGTTTGCTGTCATTGTCATATAGCCAGAGGATGAGGTTGTCATAACAAGAAAAGGGGTTTTCTGGTTGATTTTCACTTTTATATTGTGTAGCTGCTGACAGAATGGTGTAATCATAACCAAACATACCTAACCAAGTCTTCAATCAGCTCTGTCATCCATCAAGAAACAAATAAGCATCGACATTTGCATAGCACCCAAAGTGCAAGCCATCCGCTATCCCCAAATCAAAGCTAAACAATCAACCTGACAATTAATTTTTATACGTAGTGATTCTTTCTAGCAGGTAGCTAAACGATTAACATACATCCAGATACTGCAATCCCTTCATATAAATGCTCTCATGCTCTCGTAAAGCTTCCAATCCATGCGCATTCACGGCATATGCACACTCAAGCATGCTTCCATGGTTAAACAAACTAGCTGTTTTATTCACACGTGTGTCCATACATTCAAGCGGTTGTCACAGAGTTAACTACGTCTGTAAAGAAGTCATCTGCTTCTCCTCAGTACAGCTGAGAAAGGATAATGAATTCTACATCTCTTAAAGGTTCATGTCGTATCTTCCCAGCTATTATTGACACATGTGAAAGTCTAGTCGTACTTTGGTAACATACAGCAACATTTTACACACAGTTCACTTTGCTGTTTTGAAGGGAACACAGCGCCATTTCTACCGACTCTAGAAAAGTCGAAAATGGTAGCTAGGCACTCAAGGCCTGCCCAGTGCTTTGGGATAATGCATAGGTCAGACATCCGTCGAGTCATAGCCACGAGACCCTCTTCTTCAACTGTCTCATCTTTGTTGTTAATTCATATGTCCATCAGCTTCAAATCATATGTACTGTGGTCTCAAAACTTAGCGGATGTGGTGTAGAGTATATGGACTAGTCCGCACGCAGTGACGCCTCCTTGATGAAACTCAAACTGAAGGGAACACAAATTGCGTTGATTGCGGTGCATCCAAAATTCCAGCTGAAGACTACACCCTTAACTGTGCCTGTTACCATGGAACTGGCCTTACAATCTTCCCTTACTTCATTAGGGAGTACTTTAGAATGGGAACGAAGACATGCTGTGTGTCTGTGTGTGTCTGTCTGTCCATCTGTGGTCAAAATGTGTTCCACTCACTCCAGACAAAAGTACTAGGCCGATCTCTCTGAAAATTTGCAGGTGTGTTCACTATGCGTCACGGATGATGCCCGATGTTTCAGTTTTCCGTTATATCCGTTACTAACGGCTGTAACGGCCTGCAACGGTTTTTTCTCTATATATAGAATATCTCAGAAAGTACTAGGCCGATTTTGTGGAAATTAACAAGGAATGTTCATTATGGGTCACGGATGCCCGATGTTTTAGTTTACCCCACTATAGCCGTTAGTAACGGCTGTAACGGTTTTTCTTCTTTTATAGAATATATCAAAAAGTACTTGGCCGATCTTTCTAAAAGTGTGTAGGTATTTCAATATGGGTGATACCGATGTTTTAGTTCACCGTTCACGGCTGTAACGGCCTGTAACGGTTTTTCTTGTTTATGGAAAGTACTCGGCCGATCTTTGTGAAAATTAGCAGGTATGTTCATTATGGGTCTCGGATAATGCCCGATGTTTTAGTTTACCACGTTATAGCCGTTACTAATGGTTGTAAGAGCCTGTAACAGTTTTTTATTCTGTATAGAATATCTCAAAAAGTACTTGGCCGATCTTTCTGAAAATGTGTAGGTATGTTTACTATGGGTCGCGAATAATGCCTGATGTTTTAGTTTATCGTTATAGCCGTTATTAACGGCTGTAACGGCCTGCAACGCTTTCCTTCTCCATGGAATATCTCAGAAAGTACTTGGCCGATCTTTGTGAAAATTATCAGGTATGTTCATTATGCGTCATGGATGATGCCCAATGTTTTAGTTTACCCCATTATATCCGTTACTAACGGCTGTAACGGCCTATAACGGTTTCTTTTCTTTATAGAATATATCAGAAAGTACTTGGCCGATCTTTCTGAAATTTGTAAGTATGTTCATTATTGGTCACGAATAATGCCCGATGTTTTAGTTTACCGTTATACCGTTACCAACGGCTGTACTGACCTGTAACGGTTTTTCCTCTTCATGTGAAATCTCAGAAAGTATTTGACCGATCTTTGTGAAAATTAGCAGGTATGTTTATTATGGGTTACGAACAATGCCCGGCGTTTTAGTTTACCGTTATAGCCGTTACTTACGGCTGGAATGGCCTGTAACGGCTGTTTTTCTTTCATGGAATATCTCAGAAAGTACTTTGCTAATCTTTGTGAAAATTTCTTCAACACATTGCGTACAGTTTTCTTTTCAGCATGACAGTCTTTATCATACCAGTTGTCATCTATCACACACTTACCAATCTCTATTTCTTTTTTCATAACGTCGGCTGCATCTTTTATACAATGACTAAAAAACCTAAACAGCTTTGTTGATGTTTCTATCTGTCACACTGATCACCATTTCAAACTGGTTTTGTATGTCATTTGAACAGATGTTGTCTCTAAACACATTGCTTTGGGTTTCGACACATATAAACGTTTTGAAAATATAAACATCGTTTTTTACACAAATCTCATTATCGTTAGGGAAGTGAATATATAATTCCAAAGGCAAATGGTCAGATTCAATTTTATCAGACGCATTCATTCTAATGCTATCAGAAACTATTGAATACAGGTCATACAGCAGTAAAAAAAAAAAAATCATCAGCTACACTGTCACCATTATCAGCTATGTATGTGTAGTGACCTTGAAGGTCATCCTCACACAAACTATTCAAAATACACAGGTATAAAACTGTGCACATGTTAAGTAATATTTGTCATAATTATTAAGCGCACGGTCTTTAGAATTTCTGTTCAAGTTCAAAGGACCACTCAAATGTTGATCAACAAAATCACACACATTTGATTCTAAGTCACAAGAAACATTTGAGGTTCTACACTTCAATCTCCATTAACTACTATGTACAAATCATATTCTTTATTATAAAGCAGACAGTCACATAAAACGTCTTCCAATAAAGAAACACCATTTTAACAATCAAATGCACATAATATGGTGAATTCTCTGGTGGTATATAGGCACAAACATACATAATGTGTCTTTCAATGCAGAAAAGGCATTTATCCAACATAAACGCTTAAAAAAGATGAGACTCCATACATATAAGTTTGACAAAAAAAAAACAAAGCTCATTTCCTATCAAACATATACTTCCACCCGAACGTCTTCCATGTGCCGACAGTTTAACAGCTGGTTTACAAAACAATGTGTACCCTTTAAAAATAGGTAACTGAAAATCTCCTACAAACGTCTCAACTACACAGACAAAATCAAAGGAACAAATACACGAAACAAAATTATGATCATGTATTTGTGTGAGTAGTCCATAAATGTTCCAATGAAGGAAAGAAAAGGGTTTCGTTTTATTGCATACATTAACATCATCAAAGTCATCATTCATCACTGACGAGGTCACTGTACACACATTTCCATTCGACACATCGCCAACAGAACTTTTCGCGTGCACTGGCGACACATAAACCTCGTCATAGAATACGGACGCACAGTTCTCACATGGCGCCAACTCACTGACACTGTCGCGCTCTGACAAGGCAACCGGCGACGGCTCAGTTTTTCGTTCCCTCCACAGCAGCGGACAAAAAACGAGGATAAATGCAGGACTGGCCCGAACCCTGTTTTTTCCACCAGATGACCACCAGAGTCCAATGTGTAAAGAGTTCTGTCCACTTGTTTCCCTTCACGTTTTGCCTGTTTACGATGAGGGGTAAGTTTTCTTCTTATGTCTTTCACTCTTGTGGAAAAGTCCTACACTACAAAGATTGTGGTTCCCTTGAGTTTCTGCTTAGCTCTAAGTATGTCCATCGTCTGTTTATCTAAAAAAAAAAGAGAAAAAAATCGTGCAATTATAGGGGAGTCTGGTTTGGAGATGACACGATGGACCCTATCGAATTCCACGTTGTGAAGCAGTTCCAGCTGATCAGTGAATAGTTCCCTAATAATGTCCTCACACTGTGTGCTTGTAGATGTTGTGCAACCCACAGCTTTTCTCTCTCTCTTACTTGACAAGATTCTGTCTTCCTCAACATCTGCGAGGTCTGTGATTCATTTTAAAAAAAAAAAAAAAAAAAAAAAAAACACGGCAAAATTCTTGTGCTCTTCAAGATGATGACAAATCTTTGAATATTGATATATGGTCTCTTTACAACAACGACAATGCTCAAACGTGGCAGAAGTATTGCTGACAGTGCCACACACGATGTCAGTAGAAAATAATCCAGCAGCAGACCTGCGGCTGTTGACAACAGTGCTGCGGAGCAAGACTGGAACAAAGAACAATTTCTAGAGTTTCTCAAGCAAAAACGGCATCAAGATTTCTCTTTTTTCCATGGTACTGCCACCGCATGTTGATGAGAAGTAGGGCCTACACACTGTCAGCATGCAGAGCCACATCCCTTCAATTTTTTTTCTTCTCTTTTTTCTTTTTTATGAAGCTGTAGCTAAGACAAACAAATATGCCTGAGATAACATTGCAGAACATACCTTAGTCCAATAACCTTTGCTGATTGTCACTGTACTACCAGTAATTACTTTTATTAATTGCATTTTTACAAAGGGAAGGCAAGAAGAAATTTGGGGGGACAAGCAGATCTTTTTTTTTTATATCATCTTGTCACCATAACAATTACAAATTACTAAGAATTTCTTGCCCTGTAATACTCTATCCTATGGTTTCAGCCAGTAAAGCATGAGTGCAAATACCAGCATGTATGTGTGCCTGTCACTTTTTATCATGTGGCTAACTAACAATAATACTGATTCCACAGCAGATATCCACTGTGCATATGTTTTACCCCCAACCATTCTACAATTAAGAAGTGTGTGGTCCATCACATTTGCAGAATTTTTCTTGCATGAGAAAAAGCTCGCCCATTTTGAGTCAGTTTTGAAAAAGGTGATTTTCTTTTTTTTTTTTTTTATGTGACAAATCAATCAATAAAAAAGTTAGCGCTCTCAAACTTTGCCATTAGTTAGTCAATTCTATTTAGCATGTTACAAACAGCCAGTAAAGAGTGTAAGCCACTACATACAAAGTATATAATGAAGAGACTAGATCGGGCAGTAGCGAGTAACAACGTACATATCACCTAATGACCCATACATGTGGCAATAATTAAGGTAAAAAAAAGAAGGGCTATTCAGATACCACCATCAAAACATCTTTTTGGGGCATAGGGCTTAATGGGACTCAAAATATTCTGAGTCGTTTAGATAGAATTAGTCTGATTTGATATCTGGGGTGAAAAGTGAAAAGTGACACGGTGAAGAGAAAGCACTTATGAACTGAAAGACTAGTTTGGCAAGGTCTCTACAACAATGAAAAACCAAAAACCTCTCAGCGAGAAAAAAAAAAAAAAACCCTGAAGATGCTGTTTGGCACTACCTTGGGCTGGCTGCAAGGGTGGAGTATACGGCTGTGCCACCTGGGAACCAGCATCCATACTGTAGCCTCCTCCTCCATACTGGTAGCCCTCCTGACCTCCTCCAACAGTAGGTGGACTACTTTGGATGATGACTGCTTCCACACAAAAACACCAAAGAAAGTCATATAATCAACGATCTATCACATAAACAACCAACTTTATGGATGGCTGCACTCAACAAACATGTCATAGCATTTTCTAAACTATGCTCAGCTGGTAACTCAAGGAAAGTCATCTTACCACAGTGAGGGACTCGACATAATCGTACATTCTGCAGAAATTATTATCAAAATGGTCCATGTATACTGCTCCTTGATGTTGAACACGACTGATCAACAGAAGTAATGCAGTGCACATGCACCGAATACCACATTCAAATGAGAACATATGTTTTAGCAACATGCTAGTGGAGAATATCTCGCCTTCTTTCCATCGATCTGTCTACCTCTGTCAGGTCTCCTGTCCCTATCTCAGTAGTATCTGCCTCTTTCTTTCGCTCTCTTTTCTTTCCTCTTTTGCACACACATGCACGCATACAAACACACTCACACAGTGGGTTTTTCATGTCATCTGCAAATGTGTGTATTTCATGTACTGAAACTGAAAATCGGTATACATGAAAAAAGCAGAATGGTATGTACTCGCTAATATGATTAAGTATAGGGTGTGAACAATCAATTTTACAGCAAAGGGTCTCAGAAAACTCATTTTCCGAGTTATAATCTGGAAATGATGTTCCGGTGATAGTCTAATGCACATAGTTTAAAAAGAGTACTTTCCCTTTACAAAATTTGTCAGTCAACTTATCAGCTGAGGACTAGAATACAGTTTGTGAACAACACATGTCCTTCACAAGAATCTATCAGCAAACCAATCAGCCAAAGACTAGAATATAGTTTGTCAAAAGCACATTGCCGATGGTCTTTAAATTCACTCTCTTTCAGCCTCGGAATGAAAAAAAAAAAAAAAGAAAAAAAAAAAAAAAAAAAATGAATGAAAGTCTGATGAAGCCAAAAGTCATGGAAATAAGGCAATGTGTACTTGGTCGTAATTTATGTTTTCGAAGCCACTATAGCCACAAAAAGTCTGAGTAACACAAATCATCTCTGAGTGTCATAATAAACACATGTTGTCAGCAATTCCACCATGCTAATCGCCAGACCAAAACCATAATTGAAACAGCCTAGTTCATGGTTATTGGAAAAAAAAAAAAAGCTTGATCTACTGAACAGTGACACACACTGACAAAACATACCACACACACTTTTTATAAAAACACACATACACATGCTTGCACAGCACATCCCACTGCCATCCCATCCAGCGAACTTACGCTATAATTATCCTAAAGACTTGCTTATTTCCAATCACTGCTGACTTAGCATGTACATGACATAAAACACTGCTGAGCAGTTTATGTTAGTGATGCAAATCAATGGTGGACATAAACAGATTAGATTCATGAATTTTGAAAACAGTAAGCCCTCAATACCTTTCCTCTTCATGCGAAGTGAGTGAAATCATAAACAGCAGCATTTAAATACCAGATTACCTTCACAATAGCTGGATCCTGTGGTGGTCCTCCATGGCACTGAGTCTTTGGAGGCTCACAAACATGCAGGTCCTTAATGTCACTGCCTCGGAAAATGATATACTCAAAGATTTCATCACGTGGTGGTACCGGGCGATCAGTGGGGCGATCCTCTGTTCCAAAAGACCGTACTGTGGGCAGAACAAGAAAAATACACTGAATATGGCAAACATATGTGATTGGCCAGGTTATGCATACATTGATGATCACTAATCTTTAGCCATTTTTAATTTAGAAGCAGGAATGAAAAACTTTCCTTGTAAGAATTTGAAATGTGGTGAAGAGTTACCCTCTGTCCCAGTAACTGGGTGTCAAATCTGAAAACCCAGGAACATAGACATATATTCAAGCATTCATGTTTTGTCTTGATTTTTTCTCTACACTATACTACTCACTTAACTAGATCATAGATGTTACAACGTGCAGCGTTAGTGTTCTGGATGTGCTGCAAATGTCATTCAATAGTAACACCTTAATAAAACCTGTCAAGTGACCTGGCCTGCTTTGATGCATATGAGACCAACTCATTTCTATCCTCTCATCTTGTGCAATGTACACATTCTTTTTCTCTGTGTGCTTTTAGAGAGCTCTAAGGCCTCTGCGCAAAACAGGAAATTCTCTATGCTCAACCATCCCAGTGCAGGAGAGGCTGGCAGATCTGGGAGGGTTTTGTTTCCCAGGCTGTTAAGCAACAGACTTTCTTAAGTGCAGGAGGCAGCAAGTTTTATGCCTTCATTCACTGATTCAGGGCACTTGATTTCTGATGACGAGTTGCAGCTTTACTCGCAGATTTATCTTTTCTGAGGGTGGTTTTTCTCTGCAGCGTTAATGAACAACAGAAAGCATCTGTTAACAACTTTTTAACACCTGCAGCAGAGTTGACTACCAACAATTCTTTTTTGCCTTACAAAAAGGGTTTTTTACCTGTTATAATCTTTTGGGTTAATTGTTCAAGGGGCAGTTTCCCCCCCACACACAAACACCACACTTCTCCTGTTCATGTAGACAGATCTGACTGCATGACTTGACGATCATGGAGGCATGTGCTCAAACTACGCAAGACAGTTTCAGCGAATAAAAGACCTGTAAATTAAGTATGGACAGGAGATCCTTAATTAAGCACAGGAACAGTATGGGCTCCAGGATAGCACCTTGTAGAACTCCAGAATCCACATTCATCTCCAGTGACTTCCCATCCACCTGGACTCTCATGTACCTGGAGAGGAAGCATTCAATGCTGCCTTAACTTCTAAGCTCATACAGAACTCTGGAGAGGGGGGTGGTCTTGGAAGGCTTTTGAGAGAAGTATAAAAACACACCTGTGTGTTTGCCAGAATCAAAGTTCCTGCTGAGGTCATAAAGCACTGAAAGCCCGCTCTGAAGCCACAGATGAGGTTTGTTAAAATTTTCTGCTTCTCAAGATCGTCAAGCATGTGTTTACAAATAACGTGTTCTAGCCGTCTGGATGGTACAGAGGTAAGGGATATTGGTTACAGTTTTCATCTTGATGCTTGTCTCCTTTCTGGAAATTGGGGATGTGTTAAGGTTTGTCCAGACTGCTGGAAGAATCCCTTTTTAAACTTTATGACTTTTGGAATGTTGTGGCCAGGCCAGGTGCTAGTCAGTTGCACACTGTAGGTATCCCATTGGATGTCTGTTCAGAGCAAGGTGCATTGGCAGTATTGATATTTCACAGCAGTTCCTCAACTCCCTATTCCCATATCTCCAGGCTGGCAATAGGCCTGCACTGGTGCAGGCTGGGTAGTGGGAATGAGAGGTATCATGCATAAAAACTGAGGAAAACTGCCCACAGAGTTTCTCAGCCTTTGACTTGAATACAAGGAGGATGCCTTTGTCATGGTGCCGCATACAATATGCAGAGCCCTATAACAAGTCTCTGCGTCCCTTCATCTGAATCTTGGTCTTAACGATCTCAGTCTTGCAGTCAGTAGACATCACAACATTTCTCCTTAGGAGGAAAACTGATGTAACCAATGAGCTTATATTATAACTCATACTAGACAATTTCAGTAGTTTTTCAGCCTTATGACTTAATCGAGCAAAAAACAAAAGCAGTGATTGGTACCTTGGTTGAAAATGATCTACTATTATTGCCATGACTTGTGCGATAGGCTGTTGCACGCCACTGTTGTCATGCTGGGGGGGGGGGGGGAGGGGGGGGGGGGGGGGGGGGGGGGGGGGGGGGGGGGGGGGGGGGAAGAGAGTAGGGGTGTCTTTCTTTCTCTCATTCAGTCGTGTGGAACAGCATATATTGACAAACTGTGCTGTCCACACTACCATAGTTCATTCAGGGACGTGAATGGTCAGCTTTCAATTCATGATTTTTAGAATCCAAACCAGTGACGGAAGTAGTCACCAAGATTAGAGGATGAACAGAACAACATTCCCTTCCTTTATTGTAAATGCTGGCACAGTTTTTGCTGCAATCATTTTACTGTGCAACTGACAGTGAGAAATCTGTCACCAAACTGGCAGAATCTCAAACCTGTCTAAAGAGCAAGATTTTTTTTTCCCCAAACAAGTCAAACATTAATAAGTTCTAAAAAAAAAGATATAACAAGTCTCCCTTCACATACATACATAACAGTGTTCCCCATTACGCACATATGTGGGTAAATGACGTACAGATTTGAGATCCGACGTACACATTTTTCACCTTGTACGTCATAGTTACACACAATATTTCTGTGACGATATCTGTCTATAAAACGTCAAGCATAGTCGAAGCCGAGCTACTACTATTACCAGCAGATGACAGTTCTTGTCTCAAAGTCGAATTATGTCCCTTACCAGAACACGAACTGTTTAGAAAGACCTAATGTGCACGCACTCAATTTGTCATTACCTATGGATTCCCTTCAAACATGTGGATTCCCTTCATACATGTGAGTGGAAACATGTCACTTCTAGTCTACAGTTGCTGAAAACTTTGAAAACTCACTCTGCGAGTAGCACAGACAGTGTGATAATTGAAACTGCCACAGAGTCTTGTGATTCGACAACTGCAGACACTCGATCAAACGCGGCAGACACGCAGACAGCGACCACAAGTCCCAGTTCAAGTGGTGGAGACAATGGCAAACAATCTGAGGAAGTGGCCAGGCATGGAAAAGTGTCGAACGAAAGTTTAAATACCAGATGGTTAGAAGAATTTGACTGGTGTGAATTTCATTCTGGCATGATTTTCTGCACTATCTGCATTTGATGTATACAGTGTGTATTTACAGGTATGTTTGTATGTGTGTACGAGTGTGTACATGATCTGAATGTGTGTGCACATATGTGCGACATTTTTGTAAATTCATGTGTTTAAAAGTATTCGATTCATTCAAAATTTTGACTCTTAAAAATTTGCCAATGACCCCCAGAAATTCTAAGTTGAGGGTCATCATGACCCTAAAAAATTTGGGGCCAAGGGGAACACTGCCATTGCTAGGCAAGGCTCATACTGCTTCTCTCTCTCTCCACGCACGCGCACACACACACACACGAACACACACACACACACCGATACAAAATTTTATGTGATATATTATCACAGGCACACCGGTAATCTGAAGCATGCAAAGCTGATTTTCCTCCTAAAAAACAAAAATAATCACGTGCCATTTGAGGGGGAGAAAATTCAATCATGTGTATATCGGCCACTTCTGGTGTAAAAAACTGTTCTTAACAAAAATCTTGGCAATTCCTTATCAAGTACAAATGAAAGGAAAATATTATATATCTAGATGTGTTAATGCATTGCATAGAATGCAGGTAACTGACAGCAACTAGTGTTCAACATGCAGGTAACTGACTGTTAAACAGACTTCTACACATAAGCAAAATTCAAATACAAGGTCCAGTCATTAAATCTATTTAACTAACCCTGACCAATGCATTGTTTGGAGACTAGCATAATGATGAGCTCCACCCACCCACCGCCATTCCCCACAGTTGCTCATAACAGTCCCCCGCCCCCTCCCCCTTTCTTCTTGGTTTGTTTCTTTATATGGTTCAAGGTATGGGGTGTGGGAAGCTAGCATTTTTTTCAGTGTTGTTAAATGGGATTAGCACTGGACTGAGACTCTAAGCCAAGCAGATGGTCAACAGAGTTTGGTCATTTTGACCAATCCAATTCTTTTCATTTCAAGTCTATTACTTTATCTGAACCCTTCAGTCATTGGAAGGGGATAAATGATACACTACCTTCCTTATTTCCAAAACGTTTACGCTAACATACCGAAAATTGTTCAACACACACTGATAGATATATAATACTTAACAATATATATATATATATATGTACACCCCGACACAAAATGTTCAAACTTTTTGCAAACATTCGTGACCCCACTGGACCACTTCCATTAGTTCTGAACACAGGGTTGCAGAAGACTGTGTTTTAGAACCGTTTTCGTTGTACTCAAACACTTTCTTCACTTTATTACTATGGTGTCAGAATTTTCAACTCGATGAAGGTGGACACTCAAAGAAAGATGATGATTTATGTATATATACTACCTGCTTTGATCTGAAAAAGCAGAATACGCTTGTCAGACTATTGCTTCAACTAATGGTGGGATACGATTTCCAAAGCACAGATTACCCAAGAGGTCAAGAAGCAACTAAGCGTCTTCGAATCGATGCTGAAAACTGAATGCTTCAGTTGCGTTTTCCTTCTGCATAGAAAGCAGAATTTCACGAACTTTTTACATACTCGGATCAAATTTTACGAACTTTTTATGGCATATAAAGGGAATTTCCATTTGTCCAATTTTTTTTTCAAGCCTTTAACGGCCGAACGAACCAATGCTTCCTTAGCATTTTTCCACCCAACATTATCTGGACATGCAATTCAGATTACACTTGTTCTCTCCCCTCACCTTTCGCTAGTGCAACTGTCGATTCATTTGGGTCGATTGTGTACAGAATTCCTTCGTACCGGATTTCTGCTTTCGAAATAAGGCTGATTTTACTGCCCAAGTAGGGTATACCAGTACTCATGGCACAATATTTTCGTACGAAAAACCAAGAAAAAAAATTCTTTAAGGACAAAGATGCAGACGAAATCTAGACGATCACCAACATGGCGCTCTCCTTTTAGATAAACTCTTCCGAAAGGGGGCGCTGAAAGGCATAACCGGTAGACATTTTTTAACAGAATCTAACCAAATAACTCAAAACTGTCCGAAACAACGGAAATGAGTGTCAGCACACGAAAATGCAAATCCGTCCATAGTTATTCATCAGATATGCGGCAGATGCCATGAGTCCCGTGGAGGCTGCTTTGAATGGGCATTTTTCTCCCCTGATCTCTTTTTCTTTTTATTATGATGTTAAGTCAGGAAAGAGTACTTTCCAAGTTTGTTCCAAACACACACTCTGGTTTGTGCCAAAATGTTCTGTAATAGGTGGTAGAAGAAGAACAAAATTACTAGAGAGACTTACATCGTACAACTCATCAGGCGAAATATACAAAAGAGAATGATAACTCTGTTTTAAAGTGTACTGAATATTTATTAACAAAGGCTCGAAAAAGCTTTAACTTTTTAAAAGTTATACAGAAACAAAAACTGGGGCCAAGATGCTAATGTACTGAAACAGCTTGCACTGTCACTGATACGTTCTAGACTCTCTTACGGGCAGGAAGCCTTTTTCAGTGCTCCGAAAAGTTTACTTAATAGATGCAAAGTTTGGATTGCAAAGCTTTCAAACTGGCTCTTGGTGTGCCGTATCATGCATCATCTTTGGGAACATATAACGAAGTAGGAGTATTACCATTAGATGAACATCGACGGCTTGCTGTTGCAAAATATGTCTTACGAATTTCAACACGTGACAGCAACGTTGAAAACGAAGTCAGTTTGAGATCTGACATTAGCTTCCCCAAAAGGGCAAAATCAATTTTTTCACTCACAACTATTGGAACTTTCACTTCAGATCTGTTCTGTGAGTCAAAAAGTTAACTTCAACGATATAAATCGACCTAAACTTCCCGCATCTCCCAGCCCGCCATGGGAACTTAAAAGAGCATCATTTGATATATAAGCCATACGTCGATGAAAAAAAAGTGACAATGAAAACCTGATAGGCCAAATAGTAAAAGAGTATATTGAAAATTCGTATCCCTTTCATCTTAAAATTTATACAGATGGGTCTCTTTTGGATACCAAAGAAGCAGGTGCTGCATTTACAATTCCTTCATTGAAAATTGAAAAATCTTATTATCTTGGAAAAAAAAAACAGATCTATTTTTACAGCAGAACTAACTGCCATTCTAATGGCTTTGTATTTTCTACTTGACTTTTCAAATCCAATATTCCAAGTCCTCTTTTGTGTCGATTCAAAGGCGGTTTTATTCGCCCTAAGTAAAAAAAACCCTATAGTAAGACAAGATCTGATTACAGATATTCATCACCTAATACATTTCTTGATTATTAGGGGTACAAGAATTAGTTTCTGTGGGTTCCTTCTCATTGTGGGATTCAGTTAATGAGAGAGTAGACAAAGCAGCAAAACGGGGAGCGAAAAATACTAGCGGGTCGGGTTATCAGTATCCCATTGTCTGTCCATGAGGGATACAGTCTTCTAGAAAATGCATGCTGGAAACATTTTAGGAAAAAACAACAGAATTCGGGATGTTCTCTTGATACACGCATAAACCAGCTATTAAACTTTGACACACTTCATTCTTTTTATCAATGTAGTTTGCCGTTTTCTCGGATCATAATTTCGCTAATATATAAGATCAAACTAAATGCTTTTAAGACAAAGTTTTTGCAAAAATATAACATGCCTTTGTGGTGAAATGATAACTAATTCCCACATACTTTTCCACTGCAAGCAGTTAAAACCTGATCTACCACCTCTGCTTAATTGTTCTATGGATACAGTTGTAACCGATTTATCACTAATGTGTAAAATTGCTGCTGTTTCATTGCATCAAAGTCCTATTTTTTCTGTTTTGTAAAATGGGAACTGGTGATTTGGTGCATTTCCTTATCCTACGAGGTAGTAATCTTACATTTCTTTGGGTGCCTTCACACAGCGGAATACATTTCAATGAATCCGCAGATAAACTAGCTAAGAACTGCAGATTATACAAACAAAACATGTGATTTGAAAACCCCATTATCACTGAAAGAAGGGTATAGCCTACTGCAGAATACTTCCTGGAACCATTTTAGAAAGAAACAAGAAGATGTTGGCCACTCATCACCTGCTGACCACCAAACGAGTTTCGAAGATGTTTTTTTATATCTAAGTATGGTCAACTGTCTAACATAAGGCTTTTAAACTTCCCTTGCCTATAGATTTAAACTTAATGCTTTTAAGACCAAATTCACTTCCAACATCACATGCGTTTGTGGTGGGAAAATTTCTAATGAACATATACTTTTCCACTGTAGTAAAATGAAAACCTATCTGCCTGTTTTTTTTTCGGAAAAGTCCCTGAAGGAGGTTTTAATAAAAAAACCCCTTATGAACAGAATACCAACGTTTTTCATTCAAAGCAAAGAAGCATAATTAACACACAAAAAATACGCGCGCACACATACACATACACACACAAGCGCACACACACACAAGCGCGCGCGCGTGCACGCGTGCACACACACAAACGTACGCACTTACATAAATACACAAACGTACACGCATCTCAATACGAACACACCCAACACCCTCACATACACTCAAACTTACACACTCACACACACAGACATACACACGCTCACACACACACGCGCGCACACACACACACACACACACACACACGCACACACGCGCGCGCGTACACACACACACACACACACGCGCGCGCGCGCGCGCACACACACACACTCATACTCGAGCACTCGTACACACATGCATTCACTCTCATAAACACACGCATACACGCACACATACGCGCGCACGCACATACGCATCCACGCCCCATTCAGGATACGCTTCGGTGTTTGCATTCCGATCTGTCGGAGTGCGACACAAGTCTGGAGCAAGCTATAGACAAAAAGTATTTCAGAAGGTCGTGTTCCATCAAACGGATGATGTGAGTGTGCTGCTGTGTGAATCAGACGATGTCGTTCTAGAAAGAACACACACACACACACACACGCACGCACGCACACGCACGCACGCACGCACGCACACGCACACACACACACACACACACACCTTCCTTTTACCCCTTCCAAACAGATGTACACATGCGTGCGCACCAGCGTAATGATCTTTAATATTCAAAGATTAAGAGCTTAGAGTGATGCCTAGGCTTATAATCTGTCCTTGTCGTGCATGCATCATTTCAATACAAATCATTCACACTGACAAATCAACATAATTCATCGTACTGTAATTCTAATACCGACAAGCAGAGTGATCATCAATGTAGTAATGGCATGTTGGGTAGTCAAACACACAGAGAGAGAGAGAGAGAGAGAGAGAGAGAGAGAGAGAGAGAGAGAGAGAGAGAGAGAGAGAGAGAGAGAGAGAGAGAGAGAGAGAGACAAGAGAGAGAGAGAGAAGACAAGACAAGGACAATATTTCGTTTATTTACGAGGATAATAGATAAGCACTTGAAGCACTTCTTTTTTTTTTTTTTTTTTTTTTTTTTTTTTAACATCCAGTCCTCGCCCCTGAGTAGGGACCATAACAGGCAGCGAAATGAAATGAAGTAAGAAAGCAAACTAGCAAACAAGGCGGTCATGCAACCATAGTGGAACATCAAATGAAAATAGAACAGAAATGGGAAACAAAAATTAAAGAATAAAAATAGTAATAATATAGGGGAGGAAGAGAGTGGGGGTGGGGGGGGGGGGGGGGGGGGGGGGGGGGGGGGGGGGGGGTGGGGTGGGGGAAATGGGAAATGTGCTACAACGTAAACAATTAACATGTATAAAACAGACAGTAAAATGAATATGACAAAGTACGGAAGGGGGATGGAGGGAGACAGAATTGGAACATGTATTAGAACAAACGCCACGCCACGACAGTAGAGAAGAGGAGATGAGCGCGATGACAGAGAGAGAGAGACGAGAACTGAGGGGAGACAGAGAGAAGAGGAGCGAGAGCGAGACGAGGGGAGAGAGAAGAGAAGGAAGGGAGTGAGAGGAGGGGAAGAGAGAGGGGGGAGAGGGAGAGAGGGGAGGAGAGGAGAGGAGGAGAGAGAGGAGAGATGAGAGGAGACGGGAGGAGAGGAGGGAGAGGGAGAGCAAGAGGAGGAGAGAGACGGAGGATGGGAGGAGGATGAGAGAGAGACACCAGATAGAGATGAGAGGACGAGAGAGAGGAGAGAGAGAGAGAGAGACATGAGGGGAGGGGAGAGGAGAGACAAGAGAGGGGGCATGGAAGTTTGGAGAGGAGAGACGAGAGAGGGAGAGAGAGAGAGAGAGACAAGAGCGAACAAGTGAGAGAGCGGAGAGAGAGAGAGAGAGGAGGAGAAGAGGGAGAGAGAGGTGAGAGAGAGAGAGTAGGGAGACGGATGGGGAGAGAGAGAGAGAGAGAGCGAGAGAGAGAGAGAGGGATGAGAGAGAGAAGAGAGAGAGAGAGAGCGAGGAGACAAGTCACAAGAATGTAATCATTTAATCATAAGGCATTGAAAATACGTAGAAGGTATTTAGCAAAGTGACATGAACGCTTTCATGGAGTAGGTTACATGTTTAGACGGTGTATTCAAATGGTTTAACGAAGACTTTGCGAATGGACGTTAATGATTGTAATCGAATGAGTAATCAAATCATTGAGGCATAAAATGTTTATGTAAATGTTTCTTGAAAAGTTTTAAAACGTATTCGTGTTTTGGAGACTAGGTGGAAGTGAGTTCCAGATATATGATCCACAGCAAGCTAGTCTTGTTTTGTGTTGATCAATGTGTGAGAAGGGGAGAAAGGAATTTCCTCGCGCCAGAAGAGCCGTTCAGTCTCGTAAATTGGGCATTGATATAACATGGCATGGCATCTGTCGAGACTGTAAACATAAATGATGCCTTGTTGAATTCCAGTTGCTTGCTCAGAGGAAGTATGTTCGGTGCTTCTAGTTTTTCATCTCTTGTTAGAGGTACAGCTGGGTGGAGTAGCTTTGCTGCACGTCTGTGGAGAGAATGTAGACTCTTTTTGTCGAAATCGTTACTACCGTCCCATACTGTTGAAGTGTAATTGATACGTGACAATATGTGCGCGTTTGAAGAAAAGTTTAAGCACAGTATTGTTGACGTATTGTTTTAATTGAGGTAACAAGAATAGCTTTTTGGATATTATCTTGCATAATTTTTTCAGATGAGATTGCCATTCCAACTCTTTATCTATCGTTTACCCTAAACACGATGCTGAGAGAGAGAGAGAGAGAGAAGAGAGAAAGAGAGAGAGAGAGAGAGAGAGAGAGAGAGAGAGAGAGAGAGAGAGAGAGAGAGAGATTTATTTAGTACATTTCCATATGTTCACAGGATGTAGTACATTTCCA
>JADBJO010005012.1:115703-125703 GCA_016801955.1 Conus betulinus | reverse complement strand
AAGCTAAAGGAACTGAACAGAATCTCCAGGCTCCCCTCCATCTCCAGCAGCGAGGCGGTTCAACAGACGCTGGTAAGTCACGGTCAATACTCGGGCCTTGGCTCACCCATCTCGCTGCAAGTGCCAAACGTTTCATCGCTGTCCCTCCGTGATGAGAAACCCTGAAGTAAACCCTCACTAAACAGACACACAGTATAAAAAAAAGAGGAGACCAATCCTCATCCACGTTAGAAAGAGAAGGGATGTAACCTCAGCAACGCGTTTCAGCAGTGAAGTCCAGTTTCTCTGTTCCCCATTGTTACCATTGATGTCCATCAGAGCTGGGGACTGTACACTCCTCTGCCAGTCCACACACAACAAATACTACATACAAACCTCTCCAAAGATGACACAAAACCAAGAAGAAAACTTTCTGATTACTTTTTGTGTGTATTCCATCAGAGTGCTCTTTGCATGTTGCTTCTACAAGCCTTGTAAAGTATGGCCTACGACGTGAGCGAAGACATGTTTTATTTCACCAGTGGATTGAATGATCAGCTGACAGCTATGTTTCCCAGATTTATATACAGTAAGTTCATCTCCATGTCTGACTGACCATTCAGCCCCAACAACCAACCAAGATACCACCTTGACAATCCTCCCAACATATACCAACGAGAAGAAAATTATGCCGATGGCCAACCACAGAGAGAAAACGCCCACTCATGCAGGAACACGTGTTGGACAAAACAGCCATCATCTGCCCCGATGCAGTCATACACTGTGTTCCTTTGTAAAAGATGTCAGATGAAACAAAGTGCCTTTGTCACTGAAAAAAAAGATCGTTTCAAGCTGGGGAGATGTCCACAGTAAACAGCAAACACAAAAGATTTCTGTAGCTGCCAGGATGAAACAGCAAAATGCGCTTCACTCCAGAACACTTCCTGCAATACACACTTAGTAATATTCATGGACACAGGACGCACACAAAACAAACACAGATATACTTCACTTGGAAAATAAGTTCCAAGCTTTCTTCCAGACCCAAAGCTCAGAGAGAGAGAGAGAGAGAGAGAGAGAGAGAGAGAGAGAGAGAGAGAGAGAGAACTCAGAACTCAGAAAGCTTAATGTACATCGGCCTTGGGCCACAATACAAGGTACAAAGGGAAGGGGGGGGGGGGGGGGGGGGGGGGGGGTAGGAACGGGGAGGAGTTAGCATATATGCATTGCAAACAGAGCAAAAAAAGTATTGCAATAATAACTCCCAAAACTGCGTGTAAAAAATGATACATGATACAGATACGTTTAGAGTACACGAAATTACAATACAAATGAAGTCAGTCATTTCAAGGAAAAAACAAAGGTAGTGGTAATTGTCCGCAGTAAATTTATCAACTAAAGAATTGACTTGATCCTTCTGTTTATGGCATGAAAAAATGTACCTTGACAGGCTATGTCTGTGCGAAGCACTGGATACCTTAAGAAGCAAATGAAGAGGACAACTGGCGAATTCTTTGAGAAATTTACTTCTTAGGTCTTGATAGAGGGAGCATTGAAATAAAAAATGTTGCTCATTCTCTACCTGATCACGGCAAAATGGGCACGCTTGTCCTTTTCTGTTTTACTATAGCGATGCAGGTTGTTATTCAGTGGAAGCAAATTAAACCTTGTTCGTGTAATGGCAACGCGGAAACAGTACGTATTCGTATCCAAAAGATATCTTTCCTTTTCAAAAAACAGACTTAAAATTGCTATAACATTCGTATCTCTCACGGTCTCGTATGGTGCCAGTCCATTCTTGAATGAACATATCAATAAGCCTTTTTTTTAAACACATTTAGGAACATTTTAACGTCTCCAACACCTTGTTGTAACCACACAAAATTAAAACCTGTTGAACACAAGATTTCTCTTACCTTTGAGACCCAGCACTGTTTTCCAGATCTGTCTAATTTCCTGGAACACCCAGAAATTTTGCATGCCAGCATGTGTATGTGTACTTGAGAGAGAGAGAGAGAGAGAGAGAGAGAGAGAGAGAGAAAGAGAGAGAGAGAGAGAGAGAGAGAGAGAGAGAGAGAGAGAGAGAGAGAGATGGCCAGATAGACAGGCACATCCAAACAAACAGACAGGTGGACAGACAGACCAATTCAGAGATAAACAGACCAGTCCCATCACACTCCCAACTCTTTCCGTCTTCTCCACCCCAAGTTAATGGAACTGAACAGAATCTCCAGGCTCCCCTCCACCTCCAGCAGCGAGGCGGTTCAACAGACGCTGACAAGTCACGATCAATACTCAGGACTCGGTTCACCCATCTCGCTGCAAGTGCCAAACGTTTCATCGCTGTCCCTCCGTGATGAGAAACCTTGAAGTAAACCCTCACTAAACAGACACACAATGCCTGGGAGGTATTTAAAAAAAAAAAAAAAAAAAAAAAAAGAGGAGAGCAATCCTCATCCGCGTTAGAAAGAAAAGGGAGGTAACATCAGTAGGGCGATTCGTCAGTGCAGTCGTGCTCCTCTGCTCCCCATTGTTACCGCTAATGTCCACCAGGGCTGGGTACTCTGGACTCGTCTGCCAGTCCACATACGATAAATAAGTTGCTCAAAAACAGGCAACATCTCAAGAGATGACGCACTGCCAAGAAGAAACTTACTGATTACCTTTTGTGTGTTTTTCCATCAGAATGCTCTGTGTGTGTGTGTGTGCTTCTACGTTCTTGCAAAGTATAGGGTACTATGTGAGGAGGGCTGGGGACTCTACATTCATCTGTCAGTCCACACACAATCGTTAAGTTGCACAAACACAGACATCATCCTCGGATATAACGTACTGCCAAGAAGAAGCTTACTGATTACTTTTTGTGCGTATTCCATCAGAATGCTCTCTACGTTCTGTTAAAGTATAGGCTACGATGCAAGGTGGGAAGAAGATTCATGTAAAACCAGTTGATCAAACGATCGGCCAGCCAGCTATGTTTACCACATTCCTACCAGTAAGCTCATCGCGACGTCAAAGTCACCATTCAGCCAACAAACCAACCATCGCCAACAAATAGCAACGAGAAGAAAATGTTGTGATTGCCAACTGCAGAGAGAAAGTCTGACTCATACTGGAAGACAGGTGGGACAAAACGGCCGTCGTCTACTTCCGTGCAATCACCCATTGTGCTCGTTGGCAGAAGTTGTAAGATAAAACAAAAGCGGACCTTTTGCAAGGCGGTGAGGTGTCAACAGTAAACAGCCAACACAGACGGTTTCTTTCGGTCCCATAATGAAACAATAAGATGCACGTCACTCCAGAGTAATGCTATCAGCACTACCCGTTCAGGCAAGACGCAAGACGCAGCAGACGCAGACAAAACGAGTAGGAATAAGTCATTGTGAAAGGAAGTTCTAAGACTGTCCCTAGACCCTGAGCTCACAACACACACCAGAGAGAGAGAGAGAGAGAGAGAGAGAGAGAGAGAGAGAGAGAGAGAGAGAGAGAGAGAGAGAGAGAGAGGGAGACAGACAGAGAGAGGACAGACAGGCAGGCAGACAGACAGACAGACACAGACAGACAGAAACACACACACACACACACACACAGACACAGAGAGAGAGAGAGAGAGAGAGAGAGAGAGAGAGAGAGAGAGAGGAGGGAGAGAGAGAGAGAGAGAGAGAGAGAGAGAGAGAGAGAGAGAGATTCAGACAGACACGGATAAACAGACAGGGGGCAGGCGGACAGACGGATCGATTCATCTCCACGTCTAACTCACCACCTCGCCAACAAAGCAACCAAAGTACCTTCCTAGCCATCCTTTCAACAAATAACAACGAGAAGGAATCTTCCTCATCGCCAACCTCAGAAAGAGAATCCAGCTTGTGCAGGAATACGTGTGGGTCAAAACGGCCAGTTTTCAGCTTCGGTACAGTCATACACCGTGCTTAAACAAAGTGCCTTTGTCACTGAGAAAAAAAAAATCGTTTACAAGACGAGGAGATGTCAATAATAAACAGCAAACACTGATGTCTTATTTAGCTCTCATGATGCACTTTACTCCAGACTAATGCTGCCTGCGATACCCTTTCAGGTAGTACCCTTGGACACAAGACGCCTACGAAACGAATCATTCATTATGAAAAACAGTTCCGAGCTTGCCTTTAGAACTTTGCTCTCAAAGCGGAACAATTACGTACAATTTTGCGCCCACAGTGGAACAATTACAAACAACTCTGTTTCCACAGTAAAACATTTACATACAAGTATGTTTCCACGGTGAGACAATTACATATAACTTGTGCTCCCACAGTGGAACAGTGACGTACAACTTTGCTCCCACAATGGAACAAACACACACACATCATTGCTCTCACGATAGACCAGTCACAAACTTTGTTCGCACAGTGCCACTGTTACAGCCCATAACCCCAAACTGAAGCTGCCTTCAGAATTGTTCAACTTCGGTTTTGTTGTTGTTGTTGTTGTTGTTGTTGTTGTTGTTGTGTTGTTTGTTTTTTGTTGCTTTTGCTGTTGTTGCTTTTTTTTTTTCTTTTTTCCATAATGTTTTACTTTTCTTTTTAAAACCAAAGTTGCAAAAAATTATTTCTCCAGTTTGATTCTTTGGTTTGTGCTGTCTAAAATGACACCGAGAGGAAAGCTGATGAAATCTGTTAAATGATTTGATTTTACCTTTGCAGAAGGACATTTTCCTCCCATACAGTGTAAGTAGACGTTGCTTTGACTGAACTCAGCTGAACATCTGGTTGGTTTCAAAGCAGTTTCTGGTCCCTCGGCACATGATCTGACGTCCCTAAATCACGTCTCTTGGCTCGTAGTTCGACGCATGGTTTTTCTGTTTTATCTTTCGTACAGAGATTAGATGGACCAATAGCCATATGCTGAGAGCGTTTGCCTGTTACTTGATCGAATATGACTTCCCCATTTTTTGCCATCTATCGTCGATCAGTCTTTGCTGAATTGTTCGGATGAACTTACTTTCGTCTCCAACTCTTTGGTATGTCCATGCGTACCCTAACTCGTTCTCGCATAAACAAACATGTACATTTAAAACCCAGTTAATTTTACCCTTTGTCGAGATCAAGTAGCGCACTGCACGCTTTTCGTGGTAATCTATCATTATTCATGTTCAACAACATTAACCAGTAGTGGATAACTTCAACAGCAGAATTTATACATATTGCATATATATATATATATATATATATATATATATATATATATATATATATATATATATATATATATATATATATATATATATTCGTTTTCCCCTATACTAAATCGTTTGGCGTTTGAAGTTCTACACCCAAAAACTTATTTAATCCACTTTCAAAATGAACGACAGCATTCTTATCTAAACTCCACAGCCCCGAACCTTACTGTACATGGGGCTGTACCCGTGCATCAAAAATGTTGACAAACACTTCTAAGGAGTTATTATTGATACAAACAATTTTTCAAAACGCATGATAACACATTCCTAGCTCTACTAGAAAGGTCTCTACATGCAGCAACAAAACTAAGGCGAATACAGAAAATTATGCCGAGGTATCTATAAATGTTTACAACGGGCATAACAGAACCATAACACAGCCATCTCTCAGTTGTAGCAAAATAACTTTCTTTCTAAAAAAACAATAATCGCGCTGTTCAAAGCTGACTGTCAATTCTTGTTTATCAGCTGAATACTTGAATTATTTAGTTGTCTCTGCAGACCAACAACAGTCTCTGAGAGCAAAGTCTCGGGGGGCGAAGCTGCTGCATCATCGACTTGTGATAAAATAAAGAGTTTCATGAGATCGTGTGTAAATCTAGCACCATGCCTACCGTTTTCTAATATTTAAGCTGCGAGCTCATTGATCGATAATGAAAATAAAGCGGGACTGCACACATCTCCTTGTTCTATTCATCTAGTGCACTTTATAGAGTCAGCCAATTTATTGCGACTTCTTATCCTTGTTTTAACTACATTACACATGAACACATTCAAACAATTTCAAACTTATACCGTTTTTGTTTCCTTTTCATTAATGCAGGCCACAGCAAAGTTCGATTGATTCAAACGCCTTTTTGAAATCGATAAATGGTACCCATAACTTGAGGTTATAAGAAAACTGCTTCTGAATCAAACTAAGAGGGGTAAATATATGACCAATAGTCGAGAGTCCGCGTTTAAATCCAGCCTGATGTTCGCCAGTTAAGGTATGTTCTTCTATATATTCCTGGAGTCTTGAGTTTATGATGACACTAAATACTATGCCACTCTTATCAGACAACGAAATACCTCGGTAATTATTTACATTGTTCACATCATTGTCAGTGGAAGGGTTAGAGACTCACACCAAGGCTATGGAGAAATACCCTTATGCAATAAAAAACATGAAAACAGTCTGTGATCTGTTCACATGGAGCCATCAGTAACTCAGGACTTGCACTTTAACAAATTTTGATTTTAAGTGCTAAGAGAACTTCATACCCTGAAACAGATGGTCAAAGAACTCATTTTCCGCATGTGGCAAAGCGTAATCAATCATTTGTCAAATCTTTTGTCCGGCAACGACTCAAAATGTCATCACCATTCATTCAACGGAATATCATTCTTGGGCGGTTTTCGTTTCAGTGAGATTTTTTTTTTTTTTTTTTTTTTTTTTTTTGGATGCTGTCTCAAAAACCTTTTGATTATGAAGAGATTGTACGCTCTTTCAGTATACTATCATTAAACTCTCTTCTTTTCCAGACTAACAATTTTTTTGGTGTGTATTTTCTGCTAATCCTTACAGACACATATATTTTGTCATTTGTATCCAAAGTTCGACGAAATATTCTCAACAATATATGCACTTTTCACTTGTTAACGTTATATTTTACATCGAACCATCCCTCTTTATATTAAGTCTGGTCCATCTTTGTTGCTTTTGTAATGCATAAAGCACATGTTCTTATACAGTTATGAAATAGATTCAACACTTCATGAATGTTTACATCAGTTAAGTCAATGGCAATTTTTAATTAACTAATATTTAAAAATTCACAGAATATACCAGAAAGACCTGACTGTACTGTTCATTCCACACACAAACATCTCTTTTACTTGTATTTCCTTATCATCATTTCTAGTTAGTACATTCTGGACCGAAAGAACAAGATCAAGAAGACAGTGACCATATTCGATACGATCAACAAGACGCATTTCACAAGAATCACAAATGATATCATAAAAGTAGTTAGAGAAAATAAAATAATAATCATTCACGCTACATCCATTGTCATTGGTCTTTGGGTGCTGACCTTCCTGGTCGCCATCACATATACCATTGAGAACAACTATTTTTAGGCCATCGCACGTACTAACCAACACTCTTCTATGAGAGAGAGAGAGAGAGAGAGAGAGAGAGAGAGAGAGAGAGAGAGAGAGAGAGAGAGAGAGAGAGAGAAACGATCATAACAAAATGAGTAAAACCACAAGAGAGAGAGAGAGAGAGAGAGAGGGGGGGGGAGGGGGGGGGGGGGGGGGGGGGGGGGGGGGGGCGCAGGGGCGGGGCCTGGGGTGGACGGCTGGTGGTGGACAGACACACAGACACACAGATAGACAGGCAATAAGAACTATCATAGGAACATCTGTAAAGCCCACGAGAGAGAGAGAGAGAGAGAGAGAGAGAGAGAGAGAGAGAGAGAGAGAGAGAGAGAGAGAGAGAGAGAGAGAGAGAGAGATCGCAACAAAAAGTAAAAAACCCCGAGAGAGAGAGAGAGAGAGAGAGAGAGAGAGAGAGAGAGAGAGAGAGAGAGACAGACAGACAGACAGACAGACAGACAGACAGACAGAGCGTGTTTGTTTGGCCGATATCCTGTAATGCATCAGTACTTCATCCTGCTGTCAGCTGATCGTATCTCCGCTTTTCCCTGTCACCACTTTTCATCAGCAGAATTCTCTGAGCGTTTGCTCTCCGCTCAGAGAGAAAGCGAACGGGAGATAATGCCTCCGAACCTTTTAGGGAAGGAGTTCGTTACTGAACAGTATATTGTTTGTTCTGCCGGAGCGGGCTGACTTGGTTCGCTTAGTCATAAATGACCGGTAATTTTGATCAGCGTTCACCCGGCACCGTACCAGGACATAATGGTTACATTGCGGATATTGAACAGCCATACTGCTTTTTGGTCGGCATGAGAAGGCATTATGATGTTGACAGGATATGGGAATACACGCATGCCGCTGTGCACTCCATGAATAGTCATGATGAAATGAGGCAAACAGAAGAAGAGTTTTCAAGTCTGTGTTGTTCGTTTGCATTTCGTGAAATGAATTGATGGGAGGGGAGGGGAGGGGGAGTGGAATTGCAAAGCTGCGTCAAAACCCTACTCAAATTGTACAAAATCAATAGCCAGTTGCCCAAGACGAGAGGGCAGCAGAATCAGGTGTCTGCTTTTCGTCTATTCGTTTGTTTCTTTCTGTTTCTGCCCCATATTCTGTGCTCTTTGAGCCACATTACATACACACCGATATTCATGCTTCTTCGCCATGTCATGTTTCACTCACAGTGAAACATATTCTTTTAGACTGTTGGAACTTGCACGATTTGAGACATAAACACTTTACAGCCGAGTCCATGAAAACCCTGTTCAGAGATGTCCCACCTGACGTGATCTTTGAGTTCTGAAAGAGATTAACATTTTTCATCCGATTTAAGATTTTACGGAAGAAAGATTTTTTAACAAAGTTTCTGGTGCGTTTTTAGATGTATTTTTTAAGAGACGTATGAATTTTTTTTTTTTTTGATGACTTGTGAGTTGATTTTAACGTGGTGACAGCCCTGATATAGCCCTTTGCGGTCGGCTGGGCTATAAGCAACATTACCTTACCTTACCTTCTTCGCCATGCATAGCCACATCCAGCCTCATGTTGGAGAGCCATCCCAGGCCAGCAGTCCACGGACGACGACTGTCAAGGCTGAGTCGCCAAAGACTTCTCACCGGAAGATACACTGCGCTGCTGCAGAATGGCTTCCCGTGGAGTTCACTGGTGTCTGTGGTGTGAGGTGATGCAACTTGTGCGGGACAGCTGCTGCTCACTAGTCCCAGTCTTTGGAAGAGCAGGTGACTCTAAAGACATCAAACATGAGACAGTCACTGCCACAGGCCTACAAGTGAAATGGAATAGAACGGAAATGGAAACTGACGTTTTGTAAGAGAAAATGTCCAAGGACCAGATTAGCTGGATCAATGTTTCTGTATTTCATGACAACTGACTGCCGATGAGGATGAGAATGACGGTGCAACAAAAGTCTACAGGGCTTTACCCTGCGCTTCCAGGCACAAGAAGTCCTTCAGTCAGACCAAGACATACAGACGCTTAAAAGTGTGAGTAGGAAATGTTCAGGAACACCCTTAGCTAAAGGCATAACCCTACAGTTGATGGGACTCGACTGTTTCATCCATTTTGACCTGGAGTCCTTGGCACGTTCATCTGTAAGGCCAACAAGACAGGCCTCTGTTGGATTTCCGCCACCTCTCCCTCTGTCGTTGTCAGTCGGTGACACAATTTGACCTTTCTCTTAAACTTTTTTTTTATCATTTATGTTTGCTTTGTCCATAGAAAGCCTTGTGGTCGAAGCATGTTGTGCCTATCCTGTTACTTTTATTTGCCAGTCGTGGCATGGGATAGTATCCCAGGTTGGCGCTCTTTGTCTTCACCTTCTGCCTGCAATCCTTCAGGTTTTTATCAGTGAAGGAACTACTACTTAAATAACTGCCGTCGGTAAAGGAACTAGTTTTAAGTAACTGCCGTAAGTAAAGGAACTGGTTCTTAAGTAACTACCGTAAGTAAAGGAACTAGTTCTTAAGTAACTGCCGTCAGTAAAGGAACTAGTTCTTAAGTAACTGCCGTCAGTAAAGGAACTAGTTCTTAAGTAACTGCCGTAAGTAAAGGAACTAGTTCTTAATTAACTACCGTTAGTAAAGGAACTAGTTCTTAAGTAGCTGCCGTCAGTAAAGGAACTAATTTTAAAACATAGCCGTCCCA
>JADBJO010005012.1:90703-110703 GCA_016801955.1 Conus betulinus | reverse complement strand
TACACTAATCTTCATTAAAAAAAAAAAAAAAAAAAAAAAAAAAAAAAAAAAAAAAAAAAAAGAAAAAAAAAAAAAAAGAAAAGAAAAAAGAAATGTTTTTGCAAGCACGAAAGCTCATGCCTTCGTATGCATTTTTAGATACGAGTCTTGTCACCAAATCGACTTCTAGCTGTTTTGTCCACGCACAAACCACAGTCTTAAACAACGTGGCCGCAAATACTATCGCGGTCATCGCAGTCAATAACGGTTAGAAATGCAATTTAATGAACATAGCTAGACAGAAAAGCTTCTTCTTCTTCTTCTTCTTCTTCTTCTTCTTCTGTTGCGACTGAAAAACACTACTTGAAAAAATAAAGGATATTTTATTGATTTTTTAAAAATTGACCAGTTAGCAATGTAAGGACCATTTACGTTTCTTGAGAAGATCTCGACTGAAAAACACAACTCGAGAAAATGAAGGATATTTTTTTTTTTCACTCGTCAGATAGCAAGGTAAGGACCATTTGCCAACTAAAGTGTCCATTATGGACAACTCATTTGCATTCTTAACAGTTCCAGATCGTGCTAGACAGATCCATGACAGACACAAAGTTAGGATGAATGAAATAAAGCCAAATGAAGAATCATTTTATGAATGACTTAAATGTTCTGAGCCACACTGAAAAATACACACATTCGAGAAATGCATAGTGAGTAAGCAGAAAACAGCTTTCGTACTTCGAACCGTTAAAACTTTGCTTGCAGAAATAAAGGCTGTAAAGAAAAGCAGCTTTAATGCTTAGAAGTGCTGGTATTTTGATGCAAATAACCCAGTTTTTTGAATAGAGCACGTGGCGTTCCTTTGGAGGTACTTAACGAGTAGTCCGGTAAAAAGATAAAACATTTGTCACCATTTATAGCATGCGCAGATACTGAAGACTGAATAGCTTTTCAGCACTGAGTCCTACGTTACGTCAAGATTTTGCATGGTGATTGGGACAGACTTTTTGCAATTTTTGAGACTTTCTTAAAAATGAAGCGATTGAATTGTGTTCTTAACGTTTGATTAGTAGCTGTTTAACTGGTGGTGTGACACTTTTTTTTCAAACAAAATGGTACAAATTAAACCTGCATATTACTGTGGTGACAGCAGCGAAGAGAATCTAAAATTACATTTATTACAGATAGTCTGATGGCGAAACTGTAATAAAAAAAAAAAAAATTATCAATAGATTATCTGTCATGGCATTGAAGAACGGGTTTGAGGCATTGTTCTGCGTTTTGCACATGGATTGCTGAATACGTTTGACCGTGGAGTAAAATGACAATCGTCAAGGAAAATAACCTGGATTAACCTCCTTTCGCGTGTAAGGTATTGGACATCTAATGATAATAATGATGATGATGATGATAATAATGATGATAACAACAACAACAACAACAACACAACAACAATAATAATAATAAATAAACAACAACAACAGTAATTGTAACAATAATGATGACAATGACGATGATGATGATGATGATAATGATGATGATGATGATGATGATGATGATGATAATAATAATATTGATAATGATGATCGTAATAATATAATAATGATGATGGTGATGTTATAACCCTGAAGGGTGTGAAGACTGCAGCCGCTATGTATATCTTTCAGGTTAGCAGCAGCGAATCTAGAGTGGGAGGGGGGGTCTTTCTTCACGAGTTGCACCCTTCCGCCTATATCGTTTCCAACTAGCATTTTGCTGGCTGTCCGCTTCGTTCTGTTCATCCCCTCCTGCCTCAAAAGTCGACTCGGCCACTTTCTCCCTGTCCCTGTCTGTCTGTGCGCGTGACGGAGACAAGGCTTCGGTGAGCCAACCCCGTGACACTGATTCTCCAGATGTACAAGCACCGGGCACCATTGGGTGCGCTGACTTTGTGGGTTATATGACCGCATCGTGTTCCGGCCCTTGGGAGGTGCATGTGTGTGTGTGTGTGTGTGTGTGTGTGTGTGTGTGTGTGCGCGCGCGCTCTAGTGCTCCTGGGCTTCACCGAGAGATAAACAGTCACTCGAAACCACTTGTTGCCATTGTCCCTCGGGACAGGAGGAAAGGTAAGGCAGAACGTTTTGTCATCACTCGGTCACATTTTGTTGTGTTGTTGTTGTTGAAAACGAACGCGAAATATGAAATATAAGATAAAACAAATGTAAAAATATCAGATTATACAACAACAGCAGAAAAAAAGATTCCAGACAAAGAAGATATGCAACAACAGAAGAAGAAAAAAAGATTCCAGACAAAGAAGATATACGACAGCAGAAGAAAAAAAAAAAGATTCCAGACAAAGAAAAGAAGGTGAGGTGGGAAGACTAGTAGAAGTACGAGGAAGCGGTTTGTATCTTGCAAGAGTTAAAGTGGCCAAAAAAAAAGAAGAAGAAAAAAAAAAAAAAAAGAAAAAAGGAAAAAAAAAAAAAAAAAAAAAAAAAAAAGCGAAGCGATGTTGTGTCACCACTACCCTGTCTGGAGATGAAAATTCGGAGAGGTGACTCGCTAGTTCTGGCAGCAAGAAGACCCCCTGCTGGTCAGGTGCTGGTCATTTAATGCACGGGTCGGTTTGTCCCCCACCCCCACCCCCCTTCCCCGACCCCTCCCCCCACCCGCCGCCCCTCCACCTCCGCTCACCTACACCACCACCCTCTTCTCTTCGCTATCCCTGCACCCTCTCCTCTCCTCTCTCTCTCTCTCTCTCTCTCTCTCTCTCTCTCTCTCTCTCTCTCTCTCTCTCTCTCTCTCTCTCTCCGCTGCACTTACGAAGTGGTCTGGGTGCTAGTCTTTCAGCGAGATGCTAAACCGGGCGTCCCTATGCAGCGTGTGCGGAACACGCACCTGAAAATCTAATATCTACAGCAAGACAATGATTATTTGTCCACGGTGATTATTCTGTGATATACAAATCCGCTATGACGAGATTATCTTACGTGTACGCGCGTGCAGGCAGGGAGTTACAGAAGAAGAGCAGAAGATTGTGGTTGGAGTGGAACTTCAGTGGAACGGGGGATTAGAAGAGGTCGGTCTGATTTTCACGTGGAAAAAAGAATGTCGTGTCTATAAAAACTACACAGTCGACTGTTGTTAGCGCACACACGAGAACACGAAAAACGTATGAAAACGTGCGCGCGTAAGTGATCTCTCTCTCTCTCTCTCTCTCTCTCTCTCTCTCTCTCTCTCTCTCTCTCTCTATGAAAAACGTGCGCGCGTAAGTGATCTCTCTCTCTCCTCTCTCTCTCCTTCTCTCTCTCAACTCTCTCTCTCTCTCTCTCTCTCTCTTCTCTCTCCGTCGTCGGTCCATCTCTCTGTCGTCTGTCCGTCCGTCTGTCTATCTGTCTGTCTCTCTCTCTCTGTCTGTCTGTCTATCTGTCTCTCTCTCTGTCTGTCTCTCTCTGTCTCTCCCAGCCGGTTGGCCTGTCGGTCAGTCTATCTTTCTGATTGTCTGTCTGTCTGTCTGTCTGTCTGTCTGTCTGACTGTCTGTCTGTCTGTCTGTCTGTTCGCCGTCCTTCCGTCTGTCTGTCTGTCTGTCTGTCTGTCTGTCTGTCTCTCTCTCTCTCTCTCTCTCTCTCTCTCTCTGTTCGCCCGTCCGTCCTCCGTCTGTCTGTCTAATCTCTCTCTCTCTCTCTCTCGCTCTCGCTCGCTTTTCTGTTGTGTGTGTGTGCGCGTATGCGCGCGCGCTGTGTGTGTGTGTGTGTGCGCGCGCGCGCGCGTGTGTACTCGTGTGCGTGCATGCGTGGGTGCGTGCGTGGGTGCGTGCGTGCGCGTGCGCGGGCGCGTGCGTCGGGTGAAAATAGACCCTCGTTATAGCCATTAAAGTTTGGCCTATCGATTGCGTGGGAGGGCGGCAGGTCCCTGGCCATGAGGATGGACCAGCCAAGACGCCATCCATTTCCACCCAGCGGCGTGTGGGCGGGGTGGGGAGGCAGCGAGGCGAACGCGGAGACCTTGTCTTTGATGGTGAGGGGTTTGTTTGACTGCTAAGCTCGGTGTGTCTGTTTGTCTGTCTGTCTGTCTGTATGTTTGTTTGTTTGTTAGTGTGTCTGTCTGCTTGTTTGTTTCTCTTTGTGTGTGTCCCTCTCTCTCTCTCTGTGTTTCTGTCTGTCTTTGTCTCTGTCTCTCTCTCTGTCTCTGTCTTGTGTTTCTCTCTCTGTCTCTCTCTCTCTCTCTCTCTGTCTTTGTCTTTGTCTCTGTCTCTCTCTCTCTCTCTCTCTCTCTCTCTCTCTCTCTCTCTCCTCTCCCTCTCTCTCTCTCTCTTGTTACCTCTCTCTCTCTCTGAATTTTCCTCTGTCTGTCTCTCTTTTCTCTCTCTGTCTATGTGTCTCTGTCTATCTGTCTGTCTGTCTCTCTCTGTGTGTCTGTCTGTCTCTGTGTCTGCCTGTCTGTCTGTCGTCTCTCTCTCTCTGTCTCTCTCTCTCTGTCTCTCTCTGTCTCCCTCCCTTCCTCCCCCCCCCTCTCTCTCTCTCCCCCTTCTCCCCCTTTATCCTCTCCATTGTCTGTCTACCTATCCCTCTTTTTATCCCTCCCCATTCTCACTCGCTGTTACCATCTCTCTCTAATACAGATCGTGATCAGAAAGTCTGTAGTTGTTTGCTGAAAGAGAAAACGTTTGTTGCAAGTCAAAGTTTCATATTAATTGTGTGAGAATGAGCTGTCTCAAAGCAGGTTTAAGGTGAAACGAAGTTGTGTGGAAAAACCGTAACTTTCGCTGTTCTAATTGAAAATAAAACCGTAAGAGTAGGAGAGTAATACTCCTGTGACTATATTTAAGATTCAAATGCTAACTCCAATTTTGTGCGGAAAAGAACGTTCCTTGTAGCAATTTAAAGCTCAGTGACTGGTCTTGTGTGAATAAAAAAAAGTCATGTAGCAATTTAAACTTCAAATATTGGTTGTTAACTTTAAAAAGAAAAAATGCTGTTCCCCCGCACGAAAGAAACAATTAAATTACAAGACCAACACGACGCGTTTCGACCTCTTTTGTCTTCTTCAGGCAGGCGAACAACATTCAAGACAATGAAAACGAGAAGGAACAGTCGCTTCTCTTTTCAAACTGGACGCAGAATTGTTCACACACACACACACACACACACGCGCGCGCGCGCGCGCGCGCACGCACGCACGAACGCACACACACACACACACACACACACACACACACACACACACACACACACACACACACACACACACACACACACACACACACACACACACACACACACACACACACATGTGATTAAATGAATTTTAAAGTTTAAATATCAGCTTCTGGAAAAGAATTTGTTTGAAAAATCGTAAACTCGAACATTGATCATGAGGGAAAAAAGATCATCCTTGCAGAAATTACAAGTTAAAAGATTTATTGTGTGAAAGAAGTATTAAACGTTTGATGATTGTCTGTGTAATGAATACTGGACATTTTGAATTCAACTGCTGGTTATGTGAAAAAGTACGTAAAATGATTAAATATTTATTGACTAGCTGTCTAAAAAGTGGAATGTAAAAGTTAAATATTGGTTGTGTGGAAAATCACTATTAAGCGATGACATGTTTAATGGTCAGCTCTGCAGAAAGTGGCAATTGAAAGCTGAAAATGTTTTCGAATACTTTTCAGTTCACCAATGTTCACAAGATCATAAAGATTATAATATTCCCCGGCCTGGTAAACAAGAAATCCAGAAAACTTAATTTTTAATTTCGATAAAACAGTTGCACACATCAGTGAGTTTTTCCTTGAGTGAAAGAGAGAGAGAGAGAGAGAGAGAGAGAGAGAGAGAGAGAGAGAGAGAGAGAGAGAGAGAGAGAGACTGCGGCGGGACCCAAATTAATCGATCAGGAGAAAATACGAAAGAAAAGCTACCTGTATCATAGATAGTATAGCAGCAATAAATACAACTTTCGTAAAGGAGTTTAGCAAGCATGACAGAGTGGACAGATTTACATCTAATTAAACCAACCAACCAATCAACCAACCAACCAAATATAAAATGCATATAGCTGCATAACTAAATATGCGTAGATTCTCCAAGCCTTCACTCTATTACAATTCATTTGAATGCTCGCCAGAAACTCTTCGATTTCATATCTGTATTTCAAATCGCAAATAAAAATCCTAAAAATTGTTAACTCTTTTCTCATTTTACATCTGTGCGCGAACAAATGATAACGAGTCAATAATTTCATTTGTTCAAAAATCATTTTCACAATGAAACATTAAGATGATTACTGAACCGAGAAGTACTAACTAAAACACATCTTTCTTTCAGAACTGGCATGAACATACTGACAGTTCGTTAAAACATGTTGAATATTTTCCTTATCAGTTTTACAGACTATTTATCAGCTCTATCAAATTATCAATAGCTGTGGATTAATTTCTACAATTCTGCGGATCTGAACTCATATCAGTTTTGTATCTTTAATTTGCAATCCCCCCGAAGATGAACAAAGTTCTATTGTACACCCAGGGCCAATCGTCTGTCCAAAATCTGGCAATAATTTGGTTGTTTGTCAACTATCGACAAGCAGTGATTTAACTGCTTTGCACCTTTCTGAATTTAGGAGATGACACAGACGAACAGAGTTCTATTGTACATCTAGGGCCAATCATCTGTCCAAATTCTGCCAAACATTTGGTTGTGTGTCAACTTTCGACAAGCAGTTATAAAACTGCTTTGCACCTTTCAAGTAGTCTGGGCTAGTACCAACACCACAAAAGGGAAAATCAGGACTCCAAAAGCACCCGCAACATTCTTCACGGCAGGAGGCAGCGAATCATGGCCAAGAACAACAGTGCCACTCGGAACATGCAGGCAGAGTCTGCTGGACGGAGCAGATGACTGGGAGTGGCACAGCAGAGCTCCCAGAATGGAATAGTCACCCAGAGATTATCAGCAGAGAGTGGCATGAGACCAGACATAATATTACACTCTCAGTCAACCAAGCAGCTGATCATGATCGAGCTCACGGTGCCATATGAGAACAGAATGGAGGCAGCTCAGATCTACAAGACTGAAAAGTATGCTGATCTGGCAAACAGCCTGAGGAAAGAAGGCTATCAGGTCAAAGTCCTCACTGCAGAAATTGGAGCTAGGGGGTTTGTGGGAACGTCTGCATACAGCCTCATGAAACAGCTCTCAGTTGCAAGGAGGGAAAAAAACCAAAGCCCTGAAAGCAATGGCAGAAGCGGCAGAGAGGTGTTCAAGTTGGATCTGGTCAAGGAGGAACAAAAGTGAACTTCATAAGGCTTAACTTTCCTACAAATATCAGGTGTCCCTGTGGCTCAGTGGTTAGTGCGCGAGTCATTAAGTGGAAATGAACATGTCCAGAAGGGCATGGGTTCGAATCCCAGTCATGGCTCATTCCCAAGATGGAAAAAAAAAAGGGGCAGCAGAGGGACATCCGGAGTCATGAACCGGGTGTGGCCCAACCCCCCTAGAGTGTCAGGAGATAAGGGCCGAAACACTCGCTTGAAGGGGGCTTCTCTTCTGAGGACTCTCTGCTGCCACGCTCTCCACGAGTTTCTTTCTACTGCTTTGCACCTTTCTGAATTTAGAAGATGAAATATATTAGTAGCGCTGTGCTTACAAGAAGTCTTGTTTATTGACTGCTCTCCACAACTGTCAATATATTTTCAGACAGCATTAACTCCATGTATGTCACAAAGTTTGTGCTGAAACCATACTTTTCCAGAAATATTCTGAATGACAGAAACTGTTTATTTTCATACAACAAATTACCGATCCGATAGACATCTTTCTTCAGTTAAAGTTCTATTGAAAAAGAAAAAGAAATCTTCTGTCCAGTCAAAATGCCAGAATTACAAAACAATAACTAAGAGGTCATTTCATCGCTGTTTTCAATCTGCATTTTCACCTTAACACCTCGTATGCTTTAAACGTTTAAGACCAGAATCTATTTTTAAGTCTTTCAAAAGCTACATCTATTATACAGCACTTTTACAATAGAAATCCATCTGGGAGTGTTCAAACTCAGCTTTCCAACCCCTGTAGATTTTAACGCATACATATATTTACGCACATCCAGAATACATCTACCACCGTAATCTCCATTCTTTTATGATGTTTTTCTATTTGTCCCATCATTCTCCTTGTTCCAGACAAACTGAAAGATTTATTTCTGTATTGCATTAAGAATGTCATCCTGAGGATTTGGCCGTAACAACTACAGAAGCACTATTTTTGACAAAGTCAAATCTTTAAAATGGCCACAAGTTTAATGGATGACAGCTCCATCTTCAGCCACACATTATACAGAGGCATACTTTCTGTAAATGATACGGTGAAATTTCTGTAAAGAAATACAGTGAAAATCGGATCTCCCTGTGTACACTCCCTTTGCACATAAAACTATAGTGTATGTCTATTGTTTACAGTCACTGTAGCTTTAACATTATTGTAAATAGTTTAAATTCATTAGCTAAAATCATTGCCAGAGCCAAACGCATTTAGCACTTTTTGCATAAATGACTAACTGATCGAATCGAACTTTTTTTTTTCAAAAATCTAAACAGACCAGTAAACCGGGCTTTTTAAAAGTTAAAAAAAAATTATTCAAGTCATTTATTAAACACATGTTATACCCGATAAATCTACCCTCTATAAGTCCCGTTTGATCCTCGTTAATGAGATATGGCAACATTAAAAAAAAATCTGTTTGCAATGCAAACTGATCCTATTTTAGAAACAACATTTTAAAAAGCGAAATTAGTCTCCACTTTTTTTTTAAGTAAACTCTTGCGGCTTTTTCTCCCTTATGATACGCATAATCACTCCCTCTTCTCGCGTAGAGGACAATTCCCCTTTCTGACAAATTTCGTTCAAAGATCTCACTACCAAACCCCGAGATTACGCAGAAGACTTAAAAGAATTCTGCAGGAAAACTATCACTTCTCGAATTTTCCCTCTTACTCGTGTTTTGTAAATCCCCAGGTCGCTTCTTCCAATGAACTCGCTGTTTCTAGCCTTCCCTCTCGTTAAAACAATGCTTGCAAGTCATCAAATAACTGTGATTTTAACATCGTCCACTTCTTTTCAAGTACAGATACTTGTAGAAATTATTGAGTCTGTCGGCTATTTTATTTCCTTTCGTAATATTTGCACCATTTCTAACATTTACAGATATAGTTTCTTTCTTCTTCTTTTTTTTTTTTTTTTTCCCAAGAGAGCAAAAGTATTTAGTGACCTGGTTTGTTTGGCAGTAGAGAACAGGATTTCTCTAGGGCCCGCTCGCGTCTTCGGGTGTATCTTTTTCGTTCTGTGTAGTAATCTTTCGCTTTCCATCCTGAACATAAACGTAGCAAGGCTCCTCCCATCTTTCTCCCTCTCAGCGCGAAAATAATTCTGCATTATGATTTTCCGATTCAATTATTTCCCTGTCTGTAAGCACAGTTTTTGTTTTCTAATTGCATATGATTTAAACCCCCCCCCCCCCCCCCCCTTCCACTGTCCCCCAGTCAGTGTTTTCTCTTTTTTTTTTTTTTTGCATTGTTGCATTCGCCCTGTTTTTTTTTTTTCATGAGCAGTGTGTCTAAATGCGACACGCCAGTGATTACAAACTGTATTTTGTCCTTTTGGAACAGGGTCTATTTTGTTACGTGAATATGTTATTAGTGCTCAGTCGTTTAACGTTGATTTAATTTTGTCTTTGATCTCTTCCAAATACTGTCTGTCGTTCAATTTGGATCAATTAAGTTCTATAACACCAGATTTCTTCTCTCAGCATTTAGTCCAAATGTCTAAGTAATTACTCAATAGTCTTTTCTATGACCAGGTAATATTTTGCATTTATTGACTTGGTAAATAATATCTTGGATACTTCCAAAAAAAACAACCAAACAAACAAACAAACAAAAAAGCGTCAGCCTAGCTTTAAGGGATTATTTCTTATCCATGTATGTTTTTCTCAGTTTCGGGTTTAAATCTGGCCATATGTCAACTGATTCCAAATTCATCATTGTTGATTCAACCTGTTTTGTGTGCTAAAAAAAAATTCAATAATGAATCTAGAAAAAATTCATGACTTCGCTCCCATCTCCGCCTATTATCATCATGATCGAAATGAGTGTCCTTAAGACTTTCTTCAAGTTTCTGTAAAACTCTAGTTCGTCTGTGCTGGAACGACAAATTGTTACAAAAAAAAAATGTTCCCACAAGCTGTCGCCCAATAAATAGTTCTTTAGTTCTTTGTAAAAAACTGTAGTTCATCTCTGTTGGGGCCACCATTACTTATAGAAAAAATATATCTCTATTGTTACCAAAACAAAAGTATAGTCACCACTATGTTCTCTATGCTCTATGCGCTATTTTTAAAGTTCTAAACTCAAGTTTGTTTTGAAAGTAATTATCATGATTCCACCTAATAACGTAGACAAACGAATCACAATCAAAACACGTGACCACTTAGGTCTTCTTCAGGCAAGATAAACAACACTCAAAACGAAAATGAAGAATGAGCAATTCACTTATCTTTGTCAAATTCGGCGCATGATTCAAGTTTGTTGTGAAAAATATAGCTACCCATCCAGAATTTCAAGTTTAGGTGCAAAAATAACATATGTAATTCAACATCGCTGCGGATCAATGTGAATATCTTGCAACAGGTAAACTGAAGAAGCATTTGACCATAGATAATGGAAAATGATTCTATGAATAACATCAGCAACCACTGACAGTTAATTGACAGAACTAGTATATTCGAGCCATTTTTTCAGATTTTTCTGTTCGAGATATTTTTTTACACATATATGTGCACAGCGTCATTTTATAGATCTACTGTGTGCTTAAAAATTCAACGGAATAAACACAAGGTAATCTGTCAAAGCCAACAGTGCCAAACTCCATGGACACGAACACACAAAAACAACACAATGACCACTCCAAATTTTCAATGACATTCTGCTCCAACACCAAATTCAGAAACATGTGAAACCACGGATTACAATGCCAAGGGAGAGAAGAAGGGAAAAAAAATCTACAAGCAGAAAAAAAAAGCCAGAAAGACGGGATAGAAACACAACTCGTAGTACACTTGTTACTTTAAAAAAAAAAAAGCATTAAACAACACTCCGAAACTATACACATTCACACCAAAAAACACACTCTAAATAAGATTTAAAGTAAAAATTTGTCGACTATTGCAAGCGATTATGAATAACAAACAATTAGGTTAACTCTTGCTCCTACGATGACATGATTACAGGCCCATAACTCCAAACGAATGCTGCTTACGACACACCAAATCGCCTGGCAGCAAAAACAACAATACAGAGCACACAGAACAAGCGAGTACTACGCAAAAAGGTTCTACAATCCATAGTAATATACCGTACACTAAAACTAAGTATTGTCAGTGACGTTGAAAACTATGAACAATAAGTACTAACATTTCGAAAATCAGCACCGCCATACTGATAATGGCACGGGCACGATGTTACACATAATGGCAAAGATGAAAGTAATAATAATGGCATTTATGTAACAAGACTGCAGGGTTGTTGTCTGTTCATTGTCGGTCTGCTACAGCACCACTCGTGACCATAGAGCTCTGTGCCTATTGCGATGATCGATCTAATGAATCTGGCATTGGGAGATACCGGGTAGATAGTGCCTCAGTCTTTCATGTCTTCCTTCCTTCCTTCGTTCTTTCTTTCTTTCTTTTCATCTATTCACAGGGTTTCTCTTATTTCTATTTTATTTAATTGTTCACATTTTTTCTCTTTTTTTTTTTCATCCCCTTGCCTCTCCCCCTTACCCTTTCCTTTTTTTTTTTTGTGTTCATTTGTGTACAGGTGTGCTTTCGTGTATATGCATGCTTTCAAATACCTACACCCCCACCCCCCACCGTTTTTTAATGAAATTTTCACACGTGTTTAAAAACATCTTAATTATTTTTTTCAGTCAGTAAGACTGTTGTTAGCGACTCCCAGCTTGACCACACAGTTCTCTTACTTATGACATGTTTTTCATCATTTTCGTTTTCGTTCGTTGTGCCGCCATTGCACTTGTGGCACAACGATTTATTTTTTTCTATGACTTTGTCTTTCATAATTCTGTGGACCTGCCTGGGAAGTGTGTGTTATGTGCTCAACAATGTTAGTTGCCATATGTATCATATGCATATTTATCTCTTTTGCACGTCAACCTTATCATCATCATCCATTGAGTGTCCACAGTCATCAGGTTGATTATTCTGACACTTTGGGGGGCACGCGCAAAAAAAAAAAAAAAAAAAAAAAAAAAAAAAAAAAAAAAAAAAAACCACCTTTATTGCAGGAGGCTGGAAGCTCTTGACCTGAGTAGGTCAAGAGTTGCAGCAGCCTCTGTCAAGTTGTCATTCCACTCCTGGTAGGTGGCAGGAACGAGTTCAGTCTGTAATCGCGGACTCACTGGAGGCGGTTGAGCTGGTGGAGTGTGATCTTCTGTCACATGGGGTTGCAGCCCTAAGTTTTGTTTTCTCTATTAGACAGAAGAGGCTTTTCAAAGCCATGCCCATGATCTTATAAAGCATAGCGAGCCGTGCGATCTTTCTCCGGCTCGGTAAATGTGTCCAGCCTAGTTCTCTGAGCATTTGTTGGACACTTGCATATTTGTGGTACCTGCTGTAAACGAAGCGGGCTGCTCTTCTCTGCACTGCTTCGATGATGGTGATACGCCCGTTTGTGAGGGTAGGGGTCCCAAACAGTACAAGCATAACCTATGAAGATTGTTCTATACTCATGGTGTTCAATGCCATGGTACCGTGTAGGCTAGTTTGCCTTTATCTGTGCATGTTCGGTCGGCAACAGTGCCTTAGTCGAGATCATGGAGTTTTACGCCGATTGGGATGACCAACCTAATGCATCTTCTTCTGGGATATATATATATATATATATATATATATATATATATATATATATATAGAGAGAGAGAGAGAGAGAGGGGCTTGTGCCTCAGTCTCCTGTTTATTTATCTGTTTCTCTGTTTATTTACTTATTCATTAGTTTTCAGTCGTTTTATTGTTAGGCTCCCTCGTTTCACTTCATTTTACTTTATTTATGTATATGTACTTGCATTTTTTTTTTCCAATGGATTTTTTTTTTCTAGTCGTTCGTACAGATGGCTCTGTAATACCTTTCCTCTAGCCTCCTCCCTCTTCCCCCTTTCCCCCACCTCTCCTCTCTCTTTTTTTTTATATCTCCACTTAGATACTTGTGTGCTTCGGTGCATTGTTATGAGAACATAGACCCGAGTAAAACATTAATCCTGGGTGAGAGTACAGACCCTGGAAAAACATAGACCACGGAGAAAGACGGGGAAGGGGAAGGGGGGGGGGGGGGGGGGGGCGGGGAGCGGATGGAGGGAGGACATACGATCTGAGATCAGAACGGCAAGATCCGGCAGTATCACCACCACTGGGTCCCTAAGTTCAAAGAGATACTAGAACCTGAGCCTGCGAACTTTCGGGGGGATCATATGAAAACTTCTAACTGTGAAAACGAACAGTAGAGGTCTGTCAGCATGTAGCCAATACCATTTTGAGAGGTCTGTACGAAGATAGATAGTCCGCATTCCACAAATTTGAATATTGATGAATCTCCGTTTTATTCATATAGTTCAATGGACTGGAGACATGTATCGACATGGAGATAAGGACAAAATGTAAGCTGTCCATAGAGGTTTATTGATTTTTGTCATTGAAGCTGCTTTTTTTTTTTTTTTTTAAACAAAGAGAGGTTTTTGGAGTGTTGTGTCTTTTGTATTTTAAAGACGAGCTTATCAACCGGATGGTGATTTTGTTGGAGAGGCCTTTTATTAATACGGGACATACAACCTCCAATTTTTTTTTCCACACTTTTTTTTTTTTTACTGTATTTTAAGTGCGACCTCTATCCTATTACCCCCCCCCCCCCCCCCCCCCCCCCCCCCCCCCCCCCCCCCCCCCCCCCCCACCCACACACACACACACACACACACACATACACACACTTTCTCACGCTAACGCTTTTCCTCCAACAAAGTCTCACACACCATGCTAATTCTTAATGTATCTGCGTTTTGTACAAAGGCTTCTGGGTTTATTGACGCTCTGATATTTGGTTTTCTTTCATTTTGATTCTGTTGCGTTTAACGCTTTTAACCAAAAGAACCAATTAAACAAAAGAATGAAAACCACAGTGCTAATTGACTACACAGTGTGTGTGTGTGTGTGTGTGTGTGTGTGTGTGTGTGTGTGTGTGTGTGTGTGCATGCATGGATGTGTGTGTGTGGCGTGGCGTGCGCGCACGTGTGCGTATGTGTGTGTGTGTGTGTGTGTGTGTGTGTGTGTGTGTGTGTGTGTGTGTGCATGGATGTGTGTGTGCGTGACGTGCGCGCACGTGTGTGTGTATGTGTGTGTGTGTGTGTGTGTGTGAGAGAGAGAGAGAGAGAGAGACAGACAGACAGACAGACAGACAGCCAGCCAGACAGATAGACAGACTGACTGACTGACAGACAGGCAGACAGATAGACAGACAGACAGACAGACAGACAGACAGAGATAGACAGACAGACAGAACGGACGTACGGATGGACAGAGAGTGATAGTCAAACAGAAAGAGGCAGACAGACATTCAAATAGAGAGAGAGAGAGAGAGAGAGAGAGAGAGAGTACAGAATCCAGGGCACACACTTCATATCGGCACAGGCAATCGTTTCTCTATACAAACAAAAACTCTTATAACATTTAACATCATGCCATTTTATTCATTTTTAAGATTCAGTTCGTTTTTTTTTTAAGATTAAGAGTTCTAATGTTCAGCTCTTCATTTTCTTTTTTTTTTTTTTTTTTTTTTTTTTTTTTTTGATGTGTTGCAAAGGGAAAACAGAACTGGATTTCTTGAAAATGCTTGTAGACATCTTCGCAAAGAGAGTAATGAAATCAACCAGTTTGTAGTTTTTCCTCGATTTAGATCAGAAATGTTTTCTCCGAACAAAATATCGGATACGGACAGCGTTAGTCTTCTTTCTGTTTATATTTTTTTTTTAATAATTGATTTTCCGAATAAAGTACTTAAAACTTTTGTACAACTAGACATTCATAGAAAGAAAAAGCTCAGTTTAATCAACCACGTCAGGACAAGAAGAGAATTTGATGTTTTTCAGAAACTTGCATTTTACTGAAGAAGAATATTTCTTGGATTAACATTATAAAAAGATTTTCCAGTGGAGATCTCTTAAACTTGTTTCTTTCGTAACATCCTCTGCAGACCATTGGATGCTTCTAAATCTAACGCCAAATTTTCTGAGCCAAAAACGAGACGCACATAGCGTTACAGTTTTTTAAATTAAAATATAAATATATCATTTGTTTACACATGTTGTACCGGCCTGCCTTGCACATTTGTTTTTTTGTTGTTGTTTTTTGTTGTTGTTGTTGTTGTTTGTCTCGCTCACCTTTCTATATCCGCCAGACCTATGTCTTTGGAATAGAGCTGATTGAAATGATATATTTCAGTACCGTTTTTTTTTTTTTTTTTTTTTTTTTTTTTGTTTGTTTGTTTCTCTGTTTAGTCCAAACAGGCCGTGCAATTCATCCGGAGTAAGTCATCAGTTTTTCTCGAGGATGAATGACCTCTTCAATCGTTTCCATTCCTTTCACATGCCAAGTTTGAAACAACGTTTGTATGTGTAATAAAGTGTTCAATTATTAAAGAGCAACTGACCACGAAAATTATAACAGGTAATGTTCTCAAGCGTAATCATAGTTTTGCTCTCTGAATAGCTAACTAGGACCTCTTTCCAAAACTCACTGTCTATCCTGTCCAGCCCATTACTATTTTTCTTTTACAGCTAATGTGTAAAATTCTATCATATTTTGCAAGCTTTTCCAAATGCCATTTTATAGTAAGGCACCAGTTCTGTTTTTCAGTGACTTCAAACAATTTTCCCACCCATTGTAAATTAACGTATTTACGGGGGTTGATCATGTTTGACATTTTTAGACATCAGTGTAGTTTTTCAGCTGCTTCAAATAATTCTCCGGCCCGTTGTAAATTAAGGTATATTTTTGGGTGTATCATTTTTTAACATTTTAAGACACCAGTTTAGTTTTTCAGTTGCTTCAAATAGATTTCCTGTCCATTGCAAATTAAAGTGTTTTTTGTAGGTGGATCATGTTTAACATTTTAAGACCTCCCTCTCCGCACTCAGCTTCCACTGCTTTACGTTTGACCTTTTCAAACGCTCGCCTCTTGTCTTTTTCTGCTAGAAGAATTAAAAACGTGTTATGTCGTCTCTCATTGGTTTTGTTTTTATATGAACTGGTTTTCTGCTGTGGGATGTGGGTACTTTAATGCCTGTTATGGTACTGTTCCTAATTTTCAATTGCAAGCAGCTCAACAGCCAGTACAAACGCGACAGGTCAGAAAGGGCAGCCTTGTCGGACAAGGCACAAAACATCAAAAGGTTCAGAAATCCAGCCTCCATGATTTAAATTGCTTAAGCTACCAAGTCTTCAGAACGTACACCCATTTTTTTTTTTTTTAAATCGGTACCATAACCAAAAATATCAAGTGCACGTAACAATCGAAAGCTTCGGAGAAATCAACCACAAGCAGATACCTAGCGTCGTTACGTTTCATTATGTAGTTCATTACATCATCTATTGATCTATTGATAGTTGCAACTTTTCTTCCTTCACGATAGCCTTCCTGGTCGTTGTTGATTAACCTATGAATAATCGTGCCAAGTCTTTTTGCAAGAACTTTTGCAGTATTTTATAATTGATGTTGTCAGGGTAATGGGCCAGCAGTTAATTAACTAATGTCTTTCTAAATCTGTTCCTTTATGTAAAAGTATGATAATCCTTGTCTCGGTATATGGTAATTCGCCTTTATGAAAAAGAGATTCAACAAAAGAACTTGTAACTAACCAGCCCAATTTAGATTTAGACGTCATTTTTTTTTCCCCTGGAAAGCCAGCAAGAAGTGAATCACAGTAATCTAACCTGGACACAAAATATGGCAGTAATCAATATCTTAACTGCCTCTAGCGTGAGGTGTCAACAAACAGAGCTGATGCGTCTGAGTTCAGGGTATACAATTTAACATGTTTTGCTGATGTGTTGATTCACTGAGAGATTCGAACTGAAGTAACAGTCATTGTCACGTATGTAATTAAAGAACGGAACAGCGGTTATGCCTGCCAAACATCCTCTTCCAGAGGAACAACCACAAAGCAGTCTGAATGCATCCTTGATCCAAGGATTGGCACCTCATGGATTGCATTGTAGTCCGTTAAAGAGACTTGAGAGATGCCCTTCACACTACAGTGATGCCCAGTGGTCAAGCACGACACACCACGGCCTTGCCCGCTTTAAATTGAGCTTTAACTTCAAATCAAAGCAAAAAAAAAAAAAAAAAAAAGGAGGTGCTCCCAAAGAAGGATCCTCTTGCCTTTTACCCCCAAAATGATGAACTCAAGGCAAACTTCCAACACAGCCTTCAATAGGAATCCGAAAAAAACTAAACCACCCAATCACTTATCACCAGAAGCACTATGGGATGCCGTCAACTCAGCCCGTCTCGCAGTCTTTAGAGGAAGTTCTCAGCCCCACTCAGAAGTCCAACCGTGATTGGTTTGATGTGAACGGCGGAACTGCTGGTAAAGAAATAGCCTGCACACCAGTAGCACCTGTCACAACCCTCCTGCCCACTCAAACAGGCTTTCCGCCAGACATGCAGTGTCCTTCACTGAGAGCTCTGCCGTAATCAAAGTGAGCGGTGGATCAACGTATCAAAAAGAATCCAGCTCTTCGTCCGCGATGACGAAGGTTTTTCTTAAGTCCTGAAGGGTGTGTTTAGTTCCTCCTGTCAGATCCGGAACCCCTTGCGCAGCGCAGACGGAACAGAGCCGCTCATCGACAGGAATCCATCTTTAATCGTTGATCTGAGCACTTCAGCACCCTTTTCTTCACAAACCGCACAGTCCGGGAGACCAGTCTCTACAGCATTCAACAAACGCCAGTGAAGCTGGAAGCAGATAAGCTACCCTCACTCCTAGTAAGCATCGAAGAGTTGAAAGCTAGAACACTGCAGGCACCGATGGCATCCCTCCAGACGCACTTTTCGCTGCTGCTGGGAGCGGGGCAAACTCCCGCAGAACTTCCGAGGTGAAGTCAGCATCACTCTCTTAAAAAAAATATAAAGGAAAAGGAAGAAAAGAGAACAGAATTCAGGCCGAACTTCTAAGGAATCATCCTGCTCTTGGTCGTTGGCAAGATCCTCATCAGGGTCCCGCTGAACAGACTTGTTCCCACCATAGCTGAAGGACCCCTTCACCCCTCACCCCCCCCCCCCCCCCCCCCCCCCCCCCCCTCCCCCCCGCCTTCCCACGTGAACCAGTGGGTTTAATGAGCAAATCGTGGCACGACCAACGTGGTCATCTTCCAGCGTCAGATCCAAGAGAAAAGCCATGAATAGAAGAACGTGGCTGCCAGTTCTGTCAATCTGACCAACGCATTTGATAATGTTAGGAGGGAAGGGGTGGGAGAATCCTTGAAAGGTCAGTCTGTCCTCCAAAGTTCCTTGGAATGTCCATCCAGCTCCACAAGACTTAGCGCGGCCAAGTCGAACAAAACAGTGACCACTCACAGCTCTTCCCCGTTGTGAATGGTTTGAAACAGGGATGTGTCCCTGCCCCCACTCTGTTCTCACTGCTCTTCCGTGTGATGTTGAAACGGACTACAGTTAACCTAATAAAGAGGACGGCTTATTCATCCGCTTCCGAACACTTGGCAACTTGTTCAACCAAAGACGCCTGAAAGGCCCACTCGAAGACACGTAACTCACTACAGAGCTGACGTTCGCTAAAGATGCTGCCTCTGTAACCCACACTGAACCTGCACTATGACACATTACCTAATGCTCAGCAGCAGCCGCTGAACTCTCTGGTCTTGAAGACAGCCTCACAAAGGCGGAGGTCCTCCACCAACCGGTACCCCTGGACGGCCACCACCCTCTCCCCTTTAACTCCATGGGCCAGAGAGAGCTGTAGTCTGCCGAACAGTTCCCCTATTCGGGCTTTGTTATATTCTCTAATGCCAGCATAGACAGGAGATGAAACCCTACATTACAAGTCGAACAGTGCATTTTCCAGACTCTACAGAAGTGTGCAGAACAATAGCAGCCTAAAGAAGAACACCAACATTCAAGTCTACAAAGCAGTAGCCCTGACCACTCTCATGTACGGTGCAGATTCCTGGGTGATATACCAGCGTCACCCACACCTCCTTGAGCACTTCCACCAACCTTGCCTCCGCAACATCCTCAATATTCATTGGGAGACTTCATCATGAACATCAAAGTCATCGTAACCGCAAAAATCTCCGGCGTCGAGGCAATGTTAGTCAAGACACTGTTGCACTGGCTGGTCATGTGTCCAGAACAGCAGAGTACCGCTTCCCCAGGGTGGTTTTGTTTAGTCAATTACCTACTGGCCACTGCAGAAGAGGAACGATACGAAAGAGGCAAGAAGACTCTCTTGAGAAGACTCTTACTGCATGTGGTACAGACCACAGACTGTGGACAACTCAAATTGCCAACAGTGAGTCATGGCGTCTAGTCTTCCAAGCTACCTCGCCCTCGAGGCCATCCCCAGAGCCAGCATCGAGGGAAAAAGAGGCAGGTCCGGAAGAGCCATACCAGCCCCATCCCAGACCTTCCCGCTCAGTCACTGTGGCAGAACATGGCTATTTGGTATAGGCCCGATCAGTAACCAGCGAACCTGCGTCAGGCCGAGAATGTCTTCGTAAATCTGCGTTCGCGAACCCTAGCCATCATCATCATCGTCATCGTCGTCATCGTTGTCATCGTCGTCATCGTCATCATCGTCGTCGTTGTCATCATCATCATCATCATCATCATCATCATCATCATCACATCTTCTATTCAGCTACCTTTAGGCATAATATATCAAACATTAAAAGCAGAAAAGTCCCGTGA
>JADBJO010005012.1:78203-85703 GCA_016801955.1 Conus betulinus | reverse complement strand
GCAAAGACGTTGACGGTCTTGGAGAGTCGGGGAAGTTTTGTTCCAGACAGATGACCTTGAAGATAGAAGATAGACAGAAGATAGACAGAGTCCTGGCCGCAGATTTTGGCCCTTCACACAGGGAATACTGAGAACTGCTAGCGTAATGGTGCGAGGGCGAGTAACGAGAGCGCAGATCTGATCAATCATGAGGACCTGAAAAAGCAATGGAACTGAAGCTCAAAGAGAGCAGTCTTGTACCTCATTCTTTTATGTACAGGCAACCAGTAAAGAGAGGGAAGAAAAGCAAGTACGTATTCTGATTTTGATCGTTTAACAACGAGGCGAGCAACGTGATTCTGAATCATTTGCAGTCTGCCAAGGAGAAATTTGGGACGGTCAGAGAAATGTGAAATACCATAATCAAGCCAACAGATGACAATAGAACGGTCAAGTCTTCAGTATGAAGATGAAGAACAAAGCTAAATCTTCGAAGGTCTGAAATAGCAGATCTGGCAAAGGTTACAGACATGCTGCTGAATCGAAACAGTCTGGACGAGAGTGATGACGACAAGACCGCTTATATCAGTGTGATATCGCAAATCACCGATAGACACCGAGGAAAGAAGATGGGCGGTATTTCAGAACTTCTTTGGCAAAACAAGCATCATTTTAGTTTTATCCTCGTTGAGTTACAGCTTGTTCAGTTGTCGTCTGTTTTAACATCAGAGAATAGGCTTGGGTGGACAGAGAACCATTTGGTAATGAAGGAAAATATCCAGAAATGGAATACTGATTGTCACCGCAGAAAAACTGTGATGGGAGGTAAAGCAGTGAGAGAGAAATGCTAGAGAGAGGCTGGTTGAAGAGAACAAAGAGGACAGGACCCATGACAGACCCTTAGGGAACACCATGTTTATGAGTGGCTGGTGGAGAGGAAGAGAAGCCGCCAACAGGGACTGCTTGCTTGCGATATGCGAGACATGAATTGAACCAAGACAAAACGGTATCAGTTATTCAAAAAGTGAATTTCAGGCGAGACAGGAGAATTGAGTGGTCAACTGTGTCAAAGGCTCTGATAATTCGACGAAAAGAAGTAGGGAAATTTGATCGTCATACATGCTGCTTTAAAACGGACAGCTGCCCTTATTGATATGAAAGATAGGGAGAAAAAGCGGGACAGATATCAGAAATGCTTTGTTTCCAAAGTCCGAATTTTATTTAAAAAAAAAAAATGACGAAGCTGTGTCCGACGAATACATGCCCAGTTTGTTCATAAATGTGTATCAACTTTAGCCTCAGCTGCGTTCATTTCACGTTTATTTTAAACTGCCCCTCTTCTTCTTCAGAACACTGTTTCGTTTCCGCACACACTATTCTTTTTTCCTTGTCGACCGTTTAGTTTACAACACAGACAATGCCGCATTGGTAAAACCAAAGGAAAGTATTGCTTCAAGTTCAAATGAAAGGAAGGAAGACAGAAAGAAATAACTGAAAACAATGCATCATTCTTCGTGGCCACATGTACTGTCCATCTCCTGTTCATTGCGTCCTGGTGTATTCTTTTGTACTGGATTGTATTGGAATGTGTAATTTTTCTCGTTGTACACGTCTTTATCTATTTGGAATGAAAGTACAGAGCAATGTAAATACATACATACATACATATATATATATATATATATATATATATATATGTGTGTGTGTGTGTGTGTGTGTGTGTGTGTGTGTGTGTGAGAGAGAGAGAGAGAGAGAGAGAGAGAGAGAGAGAGAGAGAGAGAGAGAGAGAGAGAAGATAAGACAAGACAAGACAAGACAAGACTAGACAAAATTTTTGATTTACGAGGATATTAGATAAGCACTGACGCGCTTTTTTTTACAACCAAGCCTCGTCCTGAGTAGGGACTACAACATGCAGAGGAGAGAGAGAGAGAGAGAGAGAGAGAGAGAGAGAGAGAGAGAGAGAGAGAGAGAAGTAAACTCAGAACTCAGATGGTTTGTTCATGTAAAGACCATTGCCCCTTATGACAGGGGGTACGGAAAACATAACAACCGTGTATGAATTTGACAGAACTCTAAAAAGACTGGATGTACTTCGCTCTCTACAAGCTCATAACATCTCGAAACTGAAGTGCCGTGAACAAATACATGTGGAAATTTCTGACTATGCTTTCATTCTGAGACGCCATAAGCAGACTTAGCTGATACTGACAGGGATCCCATTAGAACTCTTTTTTTTTTTTTTTTTTTTTTTTTGTTTTTTTTCTTTTCTTTTTTTTTTTGCCCCTTTTCCCCCCGACACATTGTATTCAAGTAACAGGGAGAGCTTACAAATGCCCAGAAAGAGGACAGTGCATGGAGATTTTCACACACACACACACACACACACACACACACACACACACACATATATATATATATATATATATATATATATATATATAGACATATTTATACATGAACTACGTAAATTGATGATACACAGATATTTTCAACTACGCATTCCATCCCGTCTTTGGGCACTCGCATTTTCACCTCAGGGGAAATACAATTATTCCATAGAGGGAAAACAAATTTAAAATCAAAACAAATGGCGGACAATAAAACAACAACAACAACGACAACAACAACAACAACAACAACAACAACAACGTGACTAACAAAGCAGAGTGCAGAGAAAGCCTAACTTCATATTCTGTACCTATCCAGTTATCCTCTTAACCCCCCCCCCCCCCCACTTTCCCTGTCCCACCGCCCCTCCCCCCCCCTCCCCTTCCCCCTCCCCCCAACAAGCCACCCCGACTCTTGCTACATACACACATTCACAGAGCATATGCATACATACCAAGCAGAGAAACGAGAGTATCTGAGAACCTTTGGTCGAGATTGCCAGTTATGTGATCACACACGCAGTCGCAAAGAACAGTTTGAAGTCAATAGAAAGGGGGTTATTCATCGAGCAGGGCCCTATAGACACATCATTGCCGCTGGAAGTCTGAGCATTGTAAATTTATTCTGGCTATGTATTCTTCAGTAGTATATCTATTTCTAAGTTGTCGTGTAAAAAAAATGTAAATTTCGGAATAGTAGTTTCGCATTTACATTTGTAGAGGAAAATTTTTTTGCGCACATTAGAATGAAATGGAGTATGTCGTCAGTCTTATTTACTTCATCGTTACCAAACGGCACAAGTTCCTTCGTAAATCTGAAATTGTTAATATTATCACATCTGTTCAGAACAGCTTGCCTTTCATTCCAGAAGTGTAACGTCGCCTTACATGACCAAAACAAATGTTCAATTTGATTCTCTTTTCCGACTTACAGAACGCACAGGATCCCATGAGAACGTTGTAGATATGTATTGCGCTATTAGACTACATAATTTATAGCAGCATAAAAACAAAATGCTCTTCATCTCTTTTCTATTTTTTTTTGGCATGGTGGACAAATCAAATCCATCCCAGTATGTTTTCTTTAACGCTGCAAATTTTAAAAGTAGCTGAACTTACTCTGCCAGACAACATGGATAAACCAATTACAGGACAAAACACGACGCGTTTCGACCTCTCAGGTCTTCTTCAGGCAAGATAAAGTGTCACGTATCTTGTTAAATTCGGCGCAAGATGGGTGTTGAATGTGTTCTGAGCGTTGTTTCTCTGCCTGCCTGAAGAAGACGTAAGAGGTCGAAACGCGTCGTGTTTTATCCTGTTATTCGTTTGTCTGTGTTATCTGACGGAGTTAGCTCAAGTGCCTTTTAAAATATGTTTACATTTCCGCTTGCAGTCAAGTCAATTTGCTGTAACGATATAGTCTGAATTTGGTCATGATAATTTCAAGTGTTTACCTAAATCCGTTTTCAGATAAAAGTTGATATCGCGTACCAAAGTGTCCAATATATGGTAAATATAATTGCTATTTTCAACACGAAAGTCACTTTCCTGCTACCTGCACGCTTTGGTTTATCCACACATAGCCAAATCCAATGTATATAATTTACAGCGGACATTTGAAAGTCACTTTCTTTTGCCTGTTGCATCTAGGTCGTATAACATCATGTAGACTTTCCGCGGTAATTTACAGTCATTCACTTTGTTCATTTCAACCAGTGTCGAATACAGCTTGATACAGAGTTGAAAGAAATAGGATAACTGTTGGTCTCTCCACAGATAAATTCATTGGATGTTTGCATTTCAGCTCCTAAAAATTTCTGTAAGGCAGAGAAGAGAGAGAGAGAGGGGAGGGGGGGGGAGAGAGAGAGAGAGAGAGAGAGAGAGAGAGAATAGACAGACAGACAGAGACAGAGACAGAGACAGAGATAGGGAGAGAGAGAGGGATAGGAACTGAATTACAATAATTCGTTGAAGAGTCCCTTCAGTGACTCCACTCGGCGATATATTTGCCCTATATCAAGAGCACTTGACAAATAACAAATTCCGCATCAGATAGGCGAAACGGGAAAGGCGGGTAGGCGAAACGAGACACACTCTCGTGGGACCATTGAAGTTCGCCGCACCACCAGAGAGTAGGCGAATCAAGAATCGGCGAATTGGACCTGTTCCCACTAAAGGCTCTCAGCACAACTGACCGCCATAAGCAGGCACGCCACGGAAAAGAAGTGGAACGGACAATGAAGACGAAGCTACGAGCAAGAGACATAAACTCGTGTTGTTTCCCACACTATGCAAATTGGAAGAAGTTCCGGAGTATGGGAGTGGGAGTATGGTGACAAGGGGAGGATGAGGAGAGAGTAGTGGAAGGAGGGGGTGGTGGGGGGGGGGGGGGGGGGTGTGTTGCATACTAACTAGGGGGCAGGTGGAGGAAGAGAGGACAACAAGCAAAGAAAGAAATCAACGCAGATAATGGCTTCACGAAACAGGCGAAACGTGGGGAAACCCGGAGATCAGGGACAAAGGAAAAGACACGGCAGTAATGGAAAGAACTATGTAAATGGCGGACCACCAGCAACTAAAGTGAACTCCTTATAGATGTGCGGATGGGGATGGAGGCTGTGAGTGTGTGGGGGGTGGGGGGGGGGGGGGGTCGAAAGTGCTAGCTGGAGAGGGGGGTGGGAGAGAGACGGGGTGCAGTCAGCAGCAGGGGTCTGAGAAATGAACGAGTCGTTAGTGGGGCTAAGAGCCAGGGACAATGGGGCGAGAAGAAATGGGCGGATGGATGGAAAACAACAGTAACGAACCATGCGACGACTCCTCCTGATGATTGTTGTCGACCGTCCCCAAGGAAACAGGGGAGGCGACTCTCACAAACGCGCGCCACTTGGTTGGTGGTGAGCTGGCTGGTTGGTTTATCTTTTTTTTCATTTTGACCACTCTTTCATTAGTGTCCCTCACATCACGTCATTTCAGTGACCAAAACTCACAAACACACCAAAAGTCGTTCTGCGCTATATAGAGACCCAGCAATCTATAGGGAGCTATCAATATCAGAACGCCATAAGGCCGCATACCAGAGAAGACACCGCACTGCTGTGGCGAACCGAGAATCAGCAAATCGGGCCCATTCCCTTCTAAGGTCAGCACTATTGACTGACAACAGCAGACAGGTCACGGAAAAGTTGTGGAAGGGAGAGTGAAGGCAAAACTACGAGCATGAGACTGAGTCCTGCTGTTTGCCACACTATGCAAACCGGGAAAAATTCCCCGAGTACGGGAGTGAGAGTATGGCGGCGGGGGGGGGGGGGGGGGGGGGGGGGGGGGGGGAGGAGGGGGGGAGGGGGGGGGGGGGGGGGGGGGGGATGCGTGGGGTTGCACTACTAACTAGGGGGGGGGGGGGGGGGGGGCAGGTGGTGGAAGAGAGGACAACAGGCAAAAAAAAAAAAAAAAAAATGAACACAGATGATGGCTTCACGAAACAGGCGAACGTGGGGGAAAACCCAGGGAACAGGAAGAAAGAAAATGACACGACAATAACAGCAAAGAACTAAGTTAATGGCGGACAACCAGCAACGAAAGCAAATGTAGGTGTGCGGATTGGGCGTGGAAGTGGGGGAGGGGGGGGGGGAGGTAGGGGGGGGAGCGATGGAAAGTGGGGGCTGGAGAGGGAGCGGGAGGGGGTGGATGGTGGAGCCAGCAGCAGAGTGTGAGAATGAACGAGTCGTTAGTGGAGCTTAAGAGCCAGAGACAATGGGGCGAGAAGAAATGGGCGGATGGATGGAAAACGACAGTAACGAACCATGCGACGTCTCCTCTGATTGCTGACAAATGTCCCCAAGGAAACAGGGGAGACAACTCTCACAAACACGCGCCATTTGGCTGGTGATCTGGCTAGTTGGTTTTATCTCTTTTCGCTTTGACCAGTCTTTCATTAGCGTCTCTGTCGCATCACGTCATCCCATTTTCCCCAAACACACAGACACACCAAGGTCGTTCTGCTAGCCATTCATAGGGAGCTATCAATATCAGAACGCCACCAGGCCGCGTACCACAGGAGACACTGCCCTGCACGGTGAGTCGGTTCGGGGATGCTCCTTTAGGCCTTTTTCCTCAAAAAATAATGATCTCCGAGGAGAAGGATTATATTCAACTCCAAATTGTTGTTGACAGCGATAACCAAAAAGAAAAAAATAAAGGACGTCATCCGATTTATTAAATCTAGGTAGACAAGAATGCCGGAGAGAGATGTGAAAGTCTCAAAGACTTGAGAGACATCTGCACTCTCTTGTCATGCTGTGACCGATGACTGAAGAGTATGCCTGATGGGGTTCACCCATCTACAGCAGCACGGTGCCTGTAAACTCACTGCTGGTGGACCTTGTGAGTATCACCGGGATACTTCACAATCAGACTGACGACAAACTAATGCAGGGCCGTTTGGTTTTGGGGTGGCATCAAATCAATCAATCAAACCTGGACACCTCTGTCTCTGTTTCTCTCTGTCTCTGTCTGTCTCTGTCTGTTTGTGTCTCTGTTTCTCTCTGTCTGTCTCTCTGTCTGTCTGTCTCTCTCTCTCTCTCTCTCTCTCTCTCTCTCTCTCTCTCTCTCTCTCTCTCTCTCTCTCTCTCTCTCTCTTCTCTCGTCTTTCAGTTCTTTCAGTCTCTCTGTTTCTCTGAGTGAGTGAATGAAAAAGTGGGTTTCTGTCTGTCTGTCAGTCAGTCATCGTCTCTGTCCTCTGTGTGTCTCTCTGTCAGTCTGCATCCGTCGGACTGCCTGTCTGAACGCTCTCTTCTCTCAGCTCTCTCTCACTCTCCTCTGTCTCTCTCTAGTGGAGAGCTTGAATATATTATATATCGTGAATAAACTAATAGACTCCCAGGATAAGTACCGAGCACCATTCCAGCAACTTACAGAGCAGCTTGGTGTTGCAATGAATGCAAGAAATATTGAATTATAAGCTTTGTTTATATAATTATATATATATATATATATATATATATATATATATATATATATATATATATCTAGCTAGCTAGCTATCTATCTACTTGTCGACATCAGCAAATTACTTTTATGGGAAATTGTTATTGATTTCGTATGGGCGCCCATCGGAAGGGAACGCGCATTCTCA
>JADBJO010005012.1:70703-73203 GCA_016801955.1 Conus betulinus | reverse complement strand
ACCCATACTGTCTGCGCCTGACTCAGAGGCAGTTCCAATGTAATGTAATGTAATGTATGTAATGTAAAAGGATATCTATAGAGCGCTTTACCTCGCGGGATCCCAAAGCGCATATTACAGAAACATGATAAAATGCTAATTCTAAATCAAAGCACACACACACACACACACCACACACACACACACACACACACACACACACACACACACACACACACACACACACACACACACACACACACACACACACACACACACACACACACACGCGCGCACGCACACACACACACACACACACACACACACACACACACACACACACACACACACACACACACACACACACACACAAAACACATAGCAGACACACGCAAACAGACACACGAGCGCGTCAAAACAAGCAGACTCGCGCAAAGAGATAAGTGGGGGGGGGGGGGGGGATCAGTCAGGGGGGGGGGGGGGGATGCGTCTTTAAGGGGGGGGGGGGGGTGTTTAAGCTGGGAAGTTTAAGCCTTAATGAAGTTCACTTGTATTCCTCCTCGGCCAGATCCGGCTGGAACTCGTTTCAGCCCGCCTCTGCCATCTGCCATTGCCCTGTAGGGTCCCCCTTCCCGGCAGACATGGCGTGTTGGTGTAAGAGATCAAATGCTGATGAGCCAACAAATCTGCCTTGCCCCAACCTCTATGACGAAGACTATACAATAGCTCGGAGGCCAGATTCCTCCAAGCTGATGGACAGACTGGCATGCTACTCATTCTTGTAGACGTGAGCTTGTTCCACTCTGTTCCCATGGGGCACAGAGAGTTCAATCGGAATCGCTTGCTTTGATGAACCAGAATGGAGAACAGTAGGGTCCAAGCTCACGCCGCTCTCTCGGGGGCTTTTCGGTCTGAAACTTTTCACCGGATGACGTTTTTTGACTACACAGACCCGATCGTGCGGGTCGCCCAAGACCCACATATTTTGTAGAGGCTTTTCCTGTTGCCTATCCCTATTCAGATCGCGTGGGTCTTGTAAGACCCACACCAATAAAGGGCGGTTCAGCAGCTTATTCCTCACCCGATAGCGTGGGTCATATGCGACCCATTACAGGTCCTGGGGGAACCGCGACTAATTACGCTGATAACTGATTGTGCCCGTACATGAAATTTCTGTGACCAACGGCTATTAAGATCGTTGAGGAACTCCTAAGATTTCGTGAGCATAGCTCTGTCCGTTCATTAGATACGATGTTTTTTTTTTTATTGCGTCACTGGGTCATGGAAGACCCAGGAAGCACGGTAAATGTGTTAACCGTGACAGAAAAGTCTGGCTTTCCGTTCAAAACATTTTGGTGCTGTTGGATGTGACAGAACAGTCTGGCTTTCCACACTTAACATTCTGGAGCTGTTGCATACGACAGAAATTTCTTGTTTTCCATCTTGGCATTTTGGTGCAGTTAAATATGACCAAAAAAAAAAGTCTGGCTTCACAGTACAAACATTCTGGCGTGGTTAAATGTCAAAGGATGAGCTGTGTTCTCTTGGGTGTCCCACTTGTGTCCTCTCCCACTTTAAATCTTGAAAATGAAGTTTGAGTTCCCCTGACATTTGAAAGCAAATGAAAGCATATTAAAAGTGCGTGTGTGTGTGTGTGTGTGTGTGTGTGTGTGTGTGTGTATGTGTGTGTGTGTGTGTGTGTGTGTGTGTAAAATGTGTGTGTGTATGTGTGTAAAGGGGGTGTACGTGTGTGTGTGTGTGTGTGTGTGTGTGTGTGTGTGTGTGTGTTAGAATACGCTATTATCATGTTTTTACAAAATCATAATTGGATTTGTTCGTATGTTTATGTTACGGTTTTTGTTTGTTTGTTTGTTTTTTTTTTTCCTTATCTTTTCTGATTGTTTAGATGTTGGGCAGAGAATTGTAAAATGGTCATTAACTGGCCTGATTCTACGCCCATCAGAAAATACATCAATCAATTAATCAGTCAGACCAGCCGCCGTAGCGAAGTGGTTAGCGTCGCGGACTTCCGGCTGGGAGGTCGTGGGTTCGAATCCCATCAGAAGTCATGTGGGGTTTTTAAATTTCCTGACCAACACTGCAGGTGCCTGTATCTCTCGGGCCTGGTTGACGCCGGGATATATTATGAAAGGAAGCGTAGAGTACAGCCCTGTCATGTAGTCTCAGACCGAAATGGAAATCCGTAGCATCATTTAATCATCCTCATTCTCATCGATCAGCATTTAAAAAAAAAAAGTGTCTCAAATTCTGTGGCCCTTCATGCCCTGCTCTCATGGTGACCTCAGTTTCGATGTCCTCTCCACGTCTGTGGCCTGGTTTGGTTCCGTCGGGGTCACCGGTATCGGCGAGTCCATGGGGGCTGTCGTTGGACGGACGTGGTGGCGCCCTCCGGAGGGAGAGCTCACTCACGCCGGCTCCGCGACTAAGCAATTATTGTCGTCAGTAGGGGGTTAGTAGGTGGTGTCCTGCGTATGTTAGATCAGAACAGGCGCCACTGAAC
>JADBJO010005012.1:60703-65703 GCA_016801955.1 Conus betulinus | reverse complement strand
TTCTCCTTCTCCTCCACCTCTTCCTCCTCCTCCTCCTCCTACTTTTCCTCCTCCTGCTCCTCTTCCTCCTCCTACTTTTCCTCCTCCACCTCTTCCTCCTCTTTCTCCTCCTCCTCCTCCTCCTTTTCTTCTTCCTCCTCCTCCTACTTTTCCTCTTCCTTCTCCTCCTCCTCTCTTTCTCCTCCTCTTCCTCCTCCTGCTCCTCTCTCCAATCAGTGGCCAGCCTGGGTGACCGGCGAATTGAAGAGGTCTGATAGGCAGTGCAGACGGACTATAAGACTTCAGCCGTCCGTCCGTCTGTCCATCCGTCCCGTCTGTCCCTTCACTTGCACACACGGACACAAGTTTTTTTTTTTTTTTCTTCGCCTGCCTGTCTGTTCGCCCCCCACCCTCTCTCTCCCTCCTCTCTCTCTCTCTCTCTCTCTCTCTCTCATTTTGTTATTCTCATCATTTCATTTCTATTTTGTTTTGTTTTTGTTTTTGTTATTCTCACTTTTATTTCTATTTTTTGTTTGTTAATTATTATACTTTAAAAAAAAAAATTTTCATTTATCTTCTATTTTCATTTGATGTTGTTTTATGATTACATGACCGCTTTGCTTGCTTCTTTGCTTTTAAAAAAAAATTTTTTTTACATTAATTGATTTCACTGCATGTTGTAGCCCTACTCAGGGCGAGGACTGGATGTAAAAAAAGCACGTCAGTGTTTATCTATTATCCTCGTAAATAAAGAATTTTCTCTTGTCTTGTCATTTTCTTTCTCTGTCTGTCTCTCTCTCCCATAAGGCTTATAAATGCTCTTTCTCTTCAAATTCTAGATGTGTATGTTATGTTCGATCACACTTTCGATTTCAAGATGAAAAGAAAGAAAAAAAAAAGATAAACCGAGACAGAGCTGACAACTTCACAGTCAATTCTGTTTCAGTTTATGGAGCATGATCTGCTTCTCGTTAACTTATCCGGAGCTAACAGAGACGGCCCAGACTTTCATTAAAACCATAAAAAAAAAACTATATATTATTGAAAGTTTCAAAACTCGTAATAATATTATATTAGCAGTTAAAGACTGGACCTTGTATTTTTAGATCCTGCCTTCGATCCTGATAACTATAAATACACTGGCTGTCCCCAAAACGCAGAATGCGGTACTGACCACGATTGACGAACTCCAGTTATTATTAGATAAGGAGACAATGTAACCTCGGTAGCAGAAGATTCACGTGGCGAAAGGGAACCGCTCTCAAACGAAGCGGACGAAACTAACTCTCTTATTAACTGAAAATACCCGATTTTCTTTTTTTTTTTTTCTGAATATGGAAGGTCCTGACATTCACTGTGGACATCGATCGGATCACTCCTAGGTTAGCTTATAGCTAAAATCTGAAAAACAGATCGGTCGTAAAGAATGAAATAGGTGATAACGTTTCTGATGAATACACTGCAGCTCATTGTTATGACAAAACACAACTAAAGGACCTGACCACCAAATCTTATATAGACAGTTGATGGTCGCCAAATCTGTGAACGCGCGTTCTTAGATTTTATCATTTAAGGTAGTTTGAAGTAACTCTGCCCGTTTACATGGACAGCCCAATTGCAAGCGTTTCCTCTTGTGATTTGTTCGTCCACGATTAACCGGCTGAGTTAATTCATATCATTAATATAAAATTAATTCATATCATTAATTTTAAAATTTAAAATTTTATTTTAGTTTCGTCCTATGATTTGTTCGTCCATGCCATTAACATAAAGATTCGTTTTAATTTCGTCTTTTGATTTGTTTGTCCACGCTAACCGGTGGAGTTACTTCAAATCATTAATACAAAAAATTTTGTTTTAATTTCGTCTTGTGAATCGTTTGTCCAAGCTAACCGGCGGAGTTACTTCAAATCATTAATATAAAATTTTGTTTTAATATCCGCCACAGTCAGCTCACTTCGAAACTAACTTTGGTCGATGAAAGTTAGAGAAAAAAAAAAAACAAAAACGATTGCATATTCAACACAGCAAAGAAAGAAAGAGAAGAAAAGGAATGCAGGCTACTGCGTCAAACTGCAGAAACAGGAGAAAAAAAAAATAGAACTAAGCACAATAATGCTGAAATGAATTTACGTAAGCAGAGAATAAGCTAGGTCAAGAGGTGAAAAAATTCCAGGGATTTTAATCAGATCAGAAACAGGATGAGTGGCTCACATTGAAAAAGTAACAGAACATTCTTGTAATCTAGAAAAGACACATTTCGTTCGTAAATACATGTCGAAACTAGTAACAATGACAGAACAGTAATCTGCGACTAATGTGTGTGTGTGTGTGTGTGTGTGTGTGTTGTGTGTGTGTGTGTGTGGGTGTGTGTGTGTGTGTGTGCGCGCGCGCGCGCGCGCTTGCGCGCGCTTGCTGTTTTGTCTACTGTTGTGAGACAGTGTGTGTGTGATAATGTGGTGTGTGTGTGTGTGTGTGTGTGTGTGTGTGTGGTGTGTGTGTGTGTGTGTGTGTGTGTGTGTGTGAGTGTGTGTGTGTGTGCTCGCGCGCGCGCGCGCGCGCGCGCGCGCGTGTGTGTGTGTGTGTGTGTGTGTGTGTGCACACGCGCGCGCGCATGTGTGTGTGTGTGTGTGTGTGTGTGTGTGTGTGTGTGTGTGTGTGTGTGTGTGCGTATATGTGTGTGCGCGCGCGCATGCTATTGTGTCCGTTGTTGTGAGACAGTGGTGTGTGTGGGATCATGTGTGTGTGTGTGAGTGTGTGTGTGTGTGTGTGTGTGTGTGTGTGTGTGTGTGTGTGTGTGTGTGTGTGTGTGTCAATATGCAGCCTTGTTTGCAGATGCATGGTACTCACTGTAATATTCATCTTCTTGCTGGTTTCATTTATCTTTTCCTTAACTTTTTATGTATTTGTAAGCGCTTAGGGCTTATAATGTAAGATTAAGCGCCATAAATAATCATTGTTATATCACCAGTATATAAATCCGATGAGATCCTGATGAAAGTGAAAGCATTCTTTGGAAATCTGTACACAGAAAGACAAATGGGAGAATGTGAGATCGGAGACTTAACGGAAGAAATGCCTACATCAACAGACGAAGAACAAAAGTCGCGTAAGGGTGAAATAACGTTTGAAGAAGCAAGATGTGCTCTCAAAGACATGTAGAGTGAAAAGAAGGCCCGACTCTGACGAATTTACATAAGATTTTTGTAAATGTTCTGGAAACAGCTAGTTTGCCAACCAGTCATTTCAAAAAGAGAGCAATTATCCAATACGCAAAAGGATGGGCTAATGACATGTATTCCCAAAGGAGACAAACCTAAAGAATCAACAAGATGCAAAGCATATGAACGTACTCACAGTTTATCTTGAGTACGCGTGAGATATTCCATAAAGAGTAAAAACCATTTGGGGCCGTTATAGCCGTAAGTAATGGATACAACAGTAAACATCGGCTATCATCTGTGACCCACAATGAACATGCCTACAAATTTTTCAGAAAGATCGGCCAAGTACTTGCTGAGATTTTCCATAAAGAAGAAAAACCGTTATGGGCCGTTATAGCCGTTAGTAACGGGCATAACGGTAAAAAATAAAACATCGGACATCATCTGTGTCCCATAATGAACATACCTACAAATTTTCAGAAAAAGATCGGCCCAGTAGTTTTCGTCTGGAGCGAGTGGAACACATTTTGACCACGGACGGACACACACACACACACAGACAACATTTCTTCGTTCCCATTGTAAAGTACTCCCTGCTCTCTAAGAAATAAGAGTACAAAAAGGAGAACTGGAGACCAGTATCTTTGCTAAAAGTCACCTATAACATAAGGGTTTTCTGGCATAGCTTATCGTATTAAAAACTGTTCTTCCCATATTAATCAATAATGATCAAACGGGCTCTTGGCAAACAGATGAATAGAGGACAACATTAGACTAATTTATGATCTAATACATTACCAAAATAAAACGTTGGCAGTCGAAGGGCATCTGGGAGTCATGACCTGGATGTGGCCCAGCCCCCTTAGAGTGTCAGGAGTTCAGGGCTGAAACACCTGTCTGAGGGAGGTTTCTTCTCTGAAGACCTTCTGCTGTCAAGCTCTTCCTAGGGTTTCTTCCTACCATTATTTAAAAACGAAAACAAAAAAACTACCAGTCATGCTGTTCCCCATAGATTTTGAAAAGCGCTTGATCCCTCAAATGGGCAGCTCATGCTGAAGGTATTAAAGTCATTCGGATAAAATAACGATGTACGTCAGTGACTCACGGCATCTCATAGGGGAATTAAATCCCTTGTCATAGTAAACGGTCAGAGCTCACCATGATTTAAAATACAAGAGATCGTCGACAAGGTAATTTCATATATCCCCATTTGTTTATGCTGTCCGCAGAAATTATTAACTTTTACGAGAAGGTAAAATAAAACAGTAAAGGAATACACATTAACCAAGTTGAATACAATGTGGATCACTTGGCAGACAATGCAGATGATAAACGAAGGGGACAAAATATCATTTGAATGTCTGTCGAGATCTGTAATGAATTTGGGAAAGTGTCTGGGTTGTTCAAAAACATCGAAAAAAAAGTCTGTTTGGCTAGATTAGACATACCCAAACTAAAAATTAAGTGGAACCCAAAACAATTTAAAATTCTTAGAATCTGGTTTATTTCAGAACTATCACACTGCTTGGTACTGAATTACAATGAAAAAAATTCAAGCGAAAACATTTTTCAATGTCTGGAGTAAGGGACTTATTACATCTGTTGGTAGCGTAGCCATTTTAAAATAATTGATTCTCTAAACATTGATATATCTTTGGATCTTGTTACCTAATCCACCCAACCAGCCTTATGGATAAGCTTCAAAAGATGTGTTTTTCAATTCGTATGGAATAACAATCAAAACAGGACCCCCCCCCCCCCCCCCCACCCCCCACACACACACACACACACAATGAAATGTTAAAAAAAAATGGAGGATTGGGATACCATCACTAGAACACATGACAATGGCATTGA
>JADBJO010005012.1:53203-55703 GCA_016801955.1 Conus betulinus | reverse complement strand
GTGTGTGTGTGTGTGTGTGTGTGTGTGTGTGTGTGTGTGTGTTTGTGTGTGTGTGTGCGGCGCGTGCGTGCGTGAGTGTGTGTGTGTATGTGTGTGTGTGTGTGTGTGTGTGTGTGTGTGTGTGTGTGAGTGTGTGTGTGTGTGTGTGTGTGTGTGTGTGTGTGTGTGTGTGTGTGTGTGAGTGTATATATATATATATATGTGTGTGTGTATGTGTGTGTGTGTGTGTGTGTGTGTGTGTGTGTGGTGTGTGTGTGTGTGTGTGTGTGTGTGTGTGTGTGTGTGTGTGTGTGTGTGTGTGTGTGTGTGTGTGTGTGTGTGTGTGAATGGGTGAGTAAGTGCAAGAAAATCAACAAAAATGACACAAAAATTTACGACTGTATTTTGAAAGCCTCTTCTGTTTGAGAACTAGCATCCAAAACACGAAATCAGCTGTTACGAATCCTGTCAAAATCCACTACATAAGCGCCTGCGATTTTTTTTTTTTTGTCCCTTCACTCTCCTCCGATTTGTTAATCATCAATAGATACTTCAAAGAAACAAAAACACTATGCCGCCAAGAAAAAAAGAAACAAAAACAAACAATTTTCTTTGAAGTTTGTGTCAGTTTCTGCTTGCAGTCACCTCACTTTCAAAGTAAACTAAGCATCGATATACCAAATTATTTCCCGCTTATGTCAGTCAAAGGCATTCCTTTGTAATCAATCATTCAGGTCATCACTACCGCCTTTCGTAAAAGTAACTCGAATAACAGGTTCAGACCTTTTTTTCTGGGAATACACATCATCAGTTCATTGACTAAACTCTTTCAGGGAAGATTTGTTCTATTTATACGTTTGAACTCTGTTTAAACGACAAGATGAAAAAAGCTGCCCCATGCCTTTTTTTTTCTCTCTCTCTCCCATTGACCACTCTCGCCTTCCCCCTTCCAATATCACGATTGTGAAACGAAGTTGTACACGATTCATTGATTCGCAGGCACAAGAACCCCCGCCGCTCCCCCCCCCCCCCCCCCCCCCCCCCCCCCCACACACACACACACACACTCGCACACTCCAAATCACACCCACATACACCCAAACGCAAGCGGGCACAACGCTCACAAACGACAGTTGATTACGATCACTGACGCGCAGTTTGGTCAAGAACGCAATTGTCATTTATTCGCCTCCGTTATGTGTGTGTGTGTGTGTGTGTGTGTGTGAGCGCGCGCGCGCGCGCGCGCGCGCACGCACACACACACACACACACACACACACACACACACACACACACACACACACACACACACACACACAGAGGAGGGGGGGTGGGGGCCTACCAGGACAAACCATGCCGCAGAGGAACGAATCACTCGTGGATTCAGCAAGGCTTCCTCCTACACGCCGAGAACATTGATTCGCCAGGACAGGGCCGACACACAGAAGTTTGGGGCACAAGGAGGGAAGGACGGGGAAAGAGAGACTCGGGGCTGGAGGAGGAGAAGAAGAGTAAGAGGGACTAGGAGGAGATGGAGAGAAAGAGAAGTAGGCTGGGAGAGAGAGAGAGAGAGAGAGAGAGAGAGAGAGGACACCAGCAGAGGGAGGTGGGATGGAGGTGATGGCCGGGATGGCAGGAAGTGGGGGGGGGGGGGGGGGGGGAGGAAGAGACAAGGTGGTTGGTAGAAGGATAGAGGGGAGAATCGATAGAAAGAGGACGCACGGAAATGTATGTCATAGAACATCAACGCTCCAACTGAAGTTACACTAGCCAAAGAATACTTCGGGCCAGCATCTGAATCATGACAGCTACTGCGGGCTCTTGCAGCGAGTGCGACTGAAACTCTACGAACGCAAACCATGTATCGCCCACTGAAATATGGCATTGTCACTGACATCTGTAAAGCGAATAGGACTCTCTTGCGACAGTGCATCATTACTTCCGTGCTCACACACACACACACAAAAAGTCATGCATCCGGGTTCTACCGTACCAAATCTTACAACAGATGAAAATGAAAACTTCGCTTCCACTTGCTATTTTCTTTTTCTAGTTCAAGTTATTGATAAGAATTTTAGCCCTCCACACCCCCCCCACCCCCACCCCCACCCTCTCTCTCCTTCCCTCCAAATAGATCCTGTTTGGTATGGTAAATTTCTTTGCACAACAATGGTTTTCTGAAATCATGCAGACCACAGCAACAGAACGGAGAACGAATGTCAGCCTCAGCGACATCGTTACGCCGTCGACAAATCATGGTTAAGGAAAGAAAAAAAAAAAAAAAAAAAAAAAAAAAAGGAAGAAAGAAAGAAAAGAAGAAAAAGAAAAAGAAATAGCCGTTTGTGACGTGCCGAACTTCTGTCCCATCTTGTGTGCCCTCCCAGAGCCATCACATCCTCGCTGCTCATTCCGCCTCCACGTCCACAGCCACACCCCCCGCCGTAGCCTCCGCACCGCCATGGGGAAACCCACCGGAGGAGACGCTGCACTCCGGCCGTTTCGCTTTCTGAGGTGCTTGCTT
>JADBJO010005012.1:45703-48203 GCA_016801955.1 Conus betulinus | reverse complement strand
GAATATCTCAGAAAGTACTTGGCCGATCTTTCTGAAAATTTGTAGGTATGTTCATTATGGGTCATGGATGATGCCCAATATTTTATTTTACCGTTATAGCCGTTGCTAACGGCGATAACGGCCCATAACGGTTTTTCTTCATTATGGAATGTCTCAGAAAGTACTTGGCCGATCTTTCTGACAGTTTGTAGGTATGTTCATTATGGGTCATGGATGATGCCCGATGTTTTAGTTTACCATTATAGCCGTTACTAATATTTTACCGTTATAGCCGTTATTAACATTTTACCGTTATAGCCGTTACTAATATTTTACCGTTATAGCCGTTACTGATATTTAACCGTTATAGCCGTTATGGGTCACAGATGATGGCCGATGTTTACCAGAATAGCCGTTACGATCGGCTATAACGGCCCAAATTGGTTTTTTCCTCTTTACGGAATATCTCACACGTATTCAAGATATAAACTGGGAGTATGTCTATATGCTTTGCATCTTGTTTTAACCAGAAGTCGAGAGGTTTATTTTTTTTTAATACATAAGGTCACATGCTTAGTTGCAACAGCGAGTGAAAATCCTTTTTCCAAGTTAAATAATTATTTTTCATTCCATTTATTAACAGCTGCTGAAATCTCTCTCTCTCTCTCTCTCTCTCTCTCTCTCTCTCTCTCTCTCTCTCTCATGCAGTCTGTCTGTGTCCCCCTCCCTCCACTCTCCTCTCTCCCCCCAGGTGCATGTCCACTTACACTATGTACGCATATATAACCCGGCGAGCCAAGCTCAGGTGCGTGCTCAAGTAATGAGAAGTTCACTTCATTCACAAACGCGTCCACCGTTTCCTTTTCCTTGTCGCGCTTTTTATTTATTTATTTATTTTATTTTTTTTTTTTGTTTTTGTTTTGTTTTTGTCTTGTGTTTGTGTTGTTGTTGTTGTTTTTTTGCGAGTGATCTTAACTGTCGCTATTGCCATTTAATGAAATTTACGGGCTGTTCAGCGAGACAAGAACAGGAAGCTCGTTGTTTGAAATCATGAGTACGCTGTCTGTACTTTGTACAGTTTTGTCTGTTTGTTTTTGTTTTTGTTTTTACCATTTCCAACGGTCTAACATTTTTCGTTGTAAGACGAGCTACACACACACACACACACACCACACACACACACACACACACACACACACACACACATACACACACACACAGGGAGAGAGAGAGAGAGAGGGAGAGGGGGGGGGGGTCACACTGTCAAATGTGACTTTAGGAATCGATTTTTTTCTCAGCTTGTCCTTCATTTGCTTTTTGCTGCCTAGGGGTCCCCACGCCCCTTTCCCCTGGCGCACACGGGCACAAGCGCGCGCGCGCGCGCGCGCGCGCGCGCGCGCGTGTGTGTGTGTGTGTGTGTGTGTGTGTGTGTGTGTGTGTGTGTGTGTGTGTGCGTACGCGCACGCGTGCGCGCTGGATGGATTAGAGAGAAGCTTTGTTGTTGTTGTTTGTTGTTGTCGTTGCTGTTGTTGCTGCTGCTGCTGCTGCTGCTTTGCCCCGCGCCTGTCTGGTTAAAGTAGAAATGACAACGGAACCGAATTGTCTGCTTGTGCTCCCGATGTCCGTTTGTCGGTCATGCTTTTCCATCTTTGATTTTGTGACATCTTCATACTGTGTGTCTGTGTCCCGGGCCTTTCTGGTGACACACATCGCTCTCCCTCCCACCCGTCCCATCACAAGTCAATGATCGACTTCACAGGGGGTTTTGTTGTTGTTGTTATTGTTGTTGTTGTTGTTGTTGTTTCAAAGAGGCGGAGATGATCGGGGCATGGGAGGTTCTGAAGGGAATGGAAGCCTTTGCCTAAAGTTCTGTTCTTGGCAGGTAATTGGCACGTCTTTGATAGGAAGAAGCTCTGGGAAGAGTTTTACAGCAGGAGGTCTTGTCTCACACACACACACACACACGCACACACGCACGCACGCACGCACGCACGCACGCACACACACACACACACACACACACACACACACACACACACACACACACACGTTTCGCCCCTCAGACAAGTATTTCGGCCCTGAACTTCTTACGCTCTGGGGGAGGGGGGGGGGGGGGGGGGCTGCATCTCCATTGTGGGCTCCAAGATGCCCCTCTGTTGTCAGATTCTTTTCCCTGCGCTGCTTGGTTTTCAACCTACAACCAGTCTCTGCCCTTGCTTTTAGGATTCTGATCCTTTTTTTTCCCACAAAAAATCTCGAGCTCTTTCACCAGACCACGGGCTTGATGGGCTTCCAAATCCCCTCGTTCCCACTTCTATGGCGAGGACCTGTTAGGCCTGGAAGCCAGATTCCCTCCAGCCGCTGGCTGGACTGGCGACCTTCACAGTCTGGAAGACGTGAGCTTGCTCCATTCTGCTTTGTTCTCCTGAACCCGAGTGGACAACACTATCCGGTCTCGTGCCGCTCTTCCTGGTGATATCTGGAGGATTTTCTCATTCTGGGAGGTCGGTCTGCTGCGCAC
>JADBJO010005012.1:33203-35703 GCA_016801955.1 Conus betulinus | reverse complement strand
ACCTTACAAAGCAGTACTTGTTTCCAACCTTATCCACTCCGAGTCCCAATTCAATGCAGGCTACAGAAGGTGTGCAGCTACCATAGTTATCCCAACACCCCAGAAATTCTGTGTTCAGAGAGCACTTCCTATTTTGTCGGTTGCATTTATATTGATCATCGCTAGCCTATTGATTGGCCAGCTGGCGTGTCCATGGCAACAGTGCTTTTTCTGCTCAAGAATGCGCGGATGTTGTCGACTTTGGATGGCCCAGCTCTAAACGAATGACAGAGGAAGTGACTCGTGGGAGAGGAACACTGTGGGTGACAGCATGACGCGAACCCACACCGAGTTGGTCTTGTGTTTGGGGCCTCGTTCATTCGTGCCGTAGTGCCTGGAACTCAGAGAGGGGTGAGATTTTAGGTGTGTGTTTTTTTTTTTTTAATTGAATGGCCTAGCATCGTATTAGTTAAACAAACAAATAAAGCAAGCAAAACAAACGAACAAACGAAAACGATTGTAAAAAAAAAAAAAAAAAAAATATTTAAAAAAAAACCTGCCGTCGGAGTTCTTAAAGCCTATCAGAAATTGTTTGTTTTCACCGATGGCAAGGGCGTCCGTCTAAAAAGAGGCCCGTTGAAAAATTTCTCCACGAAACGCCTGCAGAAGTGCTCTTGTACTGCAAACAGCGAGTCTCCTGTCAAAAGTCAGATTTTAGTGGATCCATGTATGCAGGTTTGTTCTCCGTCCATCGGTTCAGATCAAAAAGGTAAATAGGGTGAAACTTCCACCGCTTTACCGCTTTTGCATTTCTGTGCCAACTAGCTCTGCTCTGTTGCAGAGACAGGACACAACCCAGTTCTTCTGAAAGGAATGGCACCGACGTCTTCAGACTGAAAATGAAACAAATAAAACGGAGAAATTCCCGCCTCTTTCTCAGCTTCTTTGGAATTTGTGTTGTACTCTTGTGGAAAATAGGGAAAATGTATCAAGCAAATCATAGACGTGAATAAGTTGAATTGTAGAGGTGTGTTGAATTACTGATGAAAATATGTATGGAAAATTTATCAAGGACTAACTGGCTTCCGTAGCTAGGATTATGGCAGACATTTAAGATCCCAGCAAGCTTCGAATATATCAGAGTGCAAGAGGTGACATAATCAAAATCTGAGTGATTATTCTCATGTCAAACTGAAAATAACTTGTTTACATGAAATACACTTGTAACTAGATGATTATCTCTGAAACTTGTGTTAAATCGTGCGCTAATGTGCGCAGATTTTATCCCCCCCCCCCCCCCCCCCCCCCCCCCCCCCGGCCCCCCGGCTACTCTTCTAAATGTTTGGAATTCATTACCAGTCACCATTGTGCCAATAGAAACACTTAACTGATTTCAAACTCGATTTCGAGTGTGTGTATGTATGTGTCTGTATGCTTGCGTGTATTTGTGTGCGGATGAGAGGGGTGGGGGCGGGGAGGTCGAATAAAAGGTGTGAGTGTGTGTTTCTCTGTGCATATGCGAATACGGAGGTGGGATGGTGTGTGTGTGTGTGTGTGTGTGTGTGTGTGTGCTCTCACTCCTGTATTTCAGAAGACGCACAAAAGTATCGTGGAAGCACTACAGACTCGCATGATATCTCTCTGTGATGTACGCAATTGTGGTATAATTTTTCTCTGTGTGCTTTTCGCACGATAAAAAAAAATTCTCTGTCGTAAGACAAGATGACATCCTATGATTTTTTTTTTCAGAGGAATGACGTCATTTCTGTCTGTGTTGTAAAGCATGGTGATATTTCTGTTTTAAAAAGGAAGTAGCCACCTGCTTCTGTGTTAGAATGACGTCATTTGGCGGTGTTTTGCATGACAGAATGACATCATTTGTTAGTGTTACATAAAAAAGTGTTAAAATTACACAATTTCTCTTCGTTTTGTACAATAGGATGACATGATTTCTCTCTGTGTTCTACAGCAGCATGACATTATTCTATATGCATTGTACAGTGGGATGAAATCATTTGTCTCTGTATCATATAGAACGATGACAAAATTTCTGTCTACGGTAAAATGGTTTTATTTTCCATTTTGATTGATATTTTCCATTTTGATTGATACCGCTGCAAACAAACCCCGATGCAAAACCTGCCCCTTTTTAAATACAACCACTTAACACCTTCAGGGGCCCATCAGGCAAACGTTTCACCATCAGATCCCCCTTCACTTGCCGATCTTCCAACCTTGTGTACATTCTTTCATGCAGCCTCTGTTCCAAACTCTACTGTGGTGAGACCTACCGTACCCTGGATGACAGATTCAGGGAACACCTCCAGGCTGTCAACCTGAATAAGGACACCCCCGTAGGTACACATTTCAATAGCCCTGGACATAACGTGTTTCATATGTCAGTCTCTGCTGTTCACCAAAAACCACTCAGATGCCATACACCGTAAATTCCTTGAATCATCTCTGATCTCTAGGCTAGGGACGCTCACTCCCCATGGACTGAACATCAAGGACTGAGGTG
>JADBJO010005012.1:0-29142 GCA_016801955.1 Conus betulinus | reverse complement strand
TTCTTCAGATGCTTCACTGACGACATCATAGGTATCACCACACGCACCAAGCCCTGAAATTCACCTACACCATCTCTGAAACAACTGTATCTTTTCTAGACATTCAAGTGTCCATCACCAGCACAGATCAACTGAAAACATCAGTATTCTACAAAGAAACTGATTCACATTCTTACCTCAAGTTCACATCCAGCCACCCACAGTCTACCAAGAAGAGTATCCCTTACTCTCAATTCTGTCGCCTCAGAAGACTGCAGCAATGACGATGACTTCAAACTGCAGGTCAACTGGATGTGTTTCCTTCTTCAGAAGGCGAGGATACCCTGAAGCAGTCATCATCGATGCTGCCAATCGTGCCCTTCGCACCCCCAGATCTCAGGCCATGACCCCATCTCAGAACAAAGATCAGTCAGACCGACCAGTCCTTACTCTGACCTACCACCCACACAACCTCCCAGTTAAAAACATCCTTGTGAAAAACTTTGACATCCTGCAGAAAGACCCCAAACTCAAGTCCACCTTCGACAAACCCCCCACTAGTGGCATACCTGCGTGACACCAACCTCAGGGATCATCTAGTACGAGCCACTTACAAAGACTCACCAAGCAGCTCTCCACCAGGAAACCACCGCTGCAACAAACCCCGATGCAAAACCTGCCCCTTTTTAAATACAACTACTAACACCTTCAGGGGCCCATCAGGCAAAAGTTTCACCATCAGATCCCCTTCACTTGCCGATCTTCCAACCTTGTGTACATTCTTTCATGCAGCCTCTGTTCCAAACTCTACTGTGGTGAGACCTACCGTACCCTGGATGACAGATTCAGGGAACACCTCCAGGCTGTCAACCTGAATAAGGACACCCCCGTAGGTACACATTTCAATAGCCCTGGACATAACGTGTTTCATATGTCAGTCTCTGCTGTTCACCAAAACCACTCAGATGCCATACACCGTAAATTCCTTGAATCATCTCTGATCTCTAGGCTAGGGACGCTCACTCCCCATGGACTGAACATCAAGGACTGAGGTGGAGGAGTCGCCATTGTAGCTATACTGCCTGAATGACCGTTGGAGGTCCTCCTTTTTTTTTTTTTTTTTTTTTTTTTTTTTTTTCTCAACATGCCGGCAGCTAGGATAGGGTACACAGCTTGTTTGTGGTCTTCAGCACTACCCTACCCTTGTTGTTTTTCAAAAAGATTTTTGAGGTTGAAAAGATTGTTTGCGGTTGTATATGTTTATATCATATATATGCCTAGACACCCTAAGGCATGCATATCTTTATGAGATGTAAACGTTCTTTCCCCCCCTCTCCCTCCCCCCCCCCCCCCCCCCCCCCCCCCCCCGTCTCTATTATGGTAGGTGTGTGGGGGTGGGTGATGCCGGGAGGATGGGGAGCCAGCACATGTGAGCGTGTGTGTGTGTGTGTGTGTGTGTGAAAGTTTTTTGTGTTTTTTTTTTTTTTCCCCTTCTCCCTCCTCCCCCTCCCTCTTTGCCCCCTCCCTCCCAACAACAACCGTCTACTTTCAAATCAGATTTCCTCTGATTTCCATTCACTCACCTTTCTTAGCCTGTGTCTACCCAGCCTCCTTTATTTTATTTTATTTATTTTATTTTGTGTGTGTGTGTGTGTGTGTGTTTGAGTTCTTGTCACGTCAAAATTTATTGTGACGTCTTTGTTGTTTTATCTGCGTCTCCCCGTTCTTTACATCATTAACACAGCAAAATTTGCGTGTACTGTCGTTTCATGTCACTTGAAAAAGGCTCTAAGAGTCGAAACGTTGTGCATTGTTTTTGTTTTCTTTTTGACCCCCCCTTTGTTTCGGTCTTTATCACCAATCCTCAATTTATATAGACTTACCTCAGGCTTTAAAAAAAAATTTTGATATGCCTGTTTCTCAGGACACTGTAAGCTGAGTTACTAACAATGACAGTAAGTTGAGTTACTGACACTGTTGAGTTACAGCAGGATTCTTTTCAATTTTTTATTAGAAAATCATCATTCAGTTTAAATTGCAATTCAAAGGTTATTGTTATCAAAAAACTTTTTGACAGGATGGCGTATATTGACTCACAACGATGCACTGTGTGAAATTCTGACAAATTTTGAGCAATACTGACTGAAATGATTAGACTTTTTTTAGTGACTTGTAAATTTTAATTTTCAGACTAACAGCAAATGTATTTCCAGGCGGCGATATGAAGTTGACAGATGTTGAATGCTATGTAAAAAGAATTACTGAGAAAGTCTCTTCTATCTATTTTTTCCCAGTGATTTGTTGGTGCCAAGCCACACTCGTTGAAATGTACTTGTACATTGTTGCACATGATGCATAGCATTAACAAACACATGACCGACGGTTCTTTCCTTGATAATGCACATGTCTTTTACATACTGACAGGATATTTTAATTCATTGTATTATTCAAAATGATGATTGAAAAAACATATATGGACTGTAACATTTTTTTTTGTAGAGAGTCTCCAACCCCTTTTGTAAGCTTCTCATATGCATGTGCTCACGCGGGCATGTGTGTGTGTGTGCGCGCATGCATGCGCACACATTGTGTCTGTCAAGATCTCATGGCCTGTTGTGACTGTGTTTGCTTCGTTTCTGCAAGCAAGATTTGTAACTGTTAAAACATGTGTCGTATTGTTCCTGTTAACGTACAGATGTGCATGTGTCCATGAATAATGTGTGTCCATGAATAGTTTTTTTTTTGTGTGTGTCAGAATCATCAGCTAGTTGAAGGTGGACAGCTAAGAAAGAAGAAGAAGAGGTCAGGGTTTTGGTTCACATTTGTTAAAGTTTAAAAAAAAAGTAACAGTAAACTAGAAACAAACAAGTGATTGTTGTGTAAAATCTGCCTTCCACATGCCTGGGTACTGTTTCAGTTTGATCCTTGCTTAGTATATACACTGTACCTTTTCCATTTCATCCATTTGAACTCGTTCAGCATGCTGAAAGACCAGTTAGCCTGCAGGGCACAGTGCTAAGCAGATAAGAGAGAGACAGGAGCAGTTGGGAGGGAGGGGATGGGGACAACATTGGGAGTGGATGGGACTGACCTGTGTCATGCACACCTTTGTGTATCTGTGAGCACATACTAGATGTTTTGATTTGTTTTCTTTTCATGCCTGTGTGTGGGGTGGGTGGGCGCATACGCCTTTGTATTTAGAGGAGGACGGCAGAACCAAGAGCATTGGGTGAGAGGAGAGAGAGGTGGAGGGGGCAGCCGTATGTGTATATAGTTATATTATCTTTTTTTTTTTTTTTCAATATGCAGTGTGTACATCACTTTTAAATTTGTATGCTTTTGAAATAAATTATGTGAATCTAACATAAATGTTTTCTGCTTTTGCCCATTTCTATGGATTTAGCATACACGTTTTCTGCTTTAGTCAGTTTGTTTGCAATGGATATATATGTGTCCTGTCATAATTTCTCTTGTGAGATAATGAAGTTGATGTGATTTGATTTTATTTGATTTGTATCCTTGGTGTCTAGAAATTCTCTATTAGTAATTTATCTCTTTTCTGCAACTCAAATCTACCTGTTTTGTTTTAATTCTTTCTTTACTGTCACCCATCATTTTTCCTGAATTTGTGGCCCATTCAGCAGCCTTGAAAATTTTTGACAGTCTACAATTTAAACCATGCATGTTTTTTTTTTATTGTAATCCATTGATCATGTTCCTTTATTCAAATCATTCGAGCTGGGTTAGGACTGTTCAAAGTTAACAGAGGGCTTGGAGAACCACAATAGATTCAGAAAGGACATAACCCGGTCATCAGTAGTGCCTCTTAAAACCATTAGGACAGAGGTGAGCCAAGTTTGCAGTCTTCTTAGATAACCTTGGCAACACGTGAAGGTCAGGTTTGCAAACGCTCTTTGTAGCTTTAATGCTGGTTTCTTGCAACTTATATCTCTGCTAACATTGGTGTGTGAACGCAAGTACATGCATGTCACAATGATAAACTTTTATGTGGTCTACTGAAGTAATTTTGGATCATCTGGCAATACACCAAATTCAGGACCAAATAGGAATATAGGTTGCTGTTGTGGCAGCGAGGCCTGGTGGGGCGACTGTTGTGTGGGGTGAATAGTTGTTGTCAGGATCTGATTGTAGATGGGGGGAAGTTCAAAACCTTGATCTCTGTTCAGGGCTGGGGCGTCTAGTCTTGATTTCGATGGCTTCTTTAACTTTTCTTTTTGTGAGGAAGGGCTCTGTAGATAAGATCTTGGTTTCTTGGGGGCTGAAACTGTGGCCTGTGGCTTGTAGGTGTTCGTATGGCAGAAGTAGATCGGTTTTGGTGTTCCTGTAGACGGGTGGTGAGTGGTCTTGCTGTCTCGCCAATGTAGGTATTGGCACAGTCTTGACACCCTACCTGGTACACTACCACCACACTGCTTGAGGGGGGTCCGTTTTGTCTTTGACATGGGTCAGTTGCTGGCGTAGGGAATTGGTGGTTTGTGGAACACTTTGCATCCATGTTGTTGGAAGGTCCTGGCCAGACGCTCTGAAACTCCTTTAATGTAAGGGATCCCCACTTTCACACTGTCCGTATCTGTAGAAGAAGGGTAGGGAACTCGAGGGTTGTCCCACATCCATGCAGGGTATCCATTAGCGGAAAGGGCAGTCTTGATGTGTTCTTCTTCTTTCAGCTCTTCCTCCTTAGTGGAACACAGTACAGAGGCTCTGTGCATGAGGGTGTTAACAACAGATCTCTTGTGTGGGAGGGGTGGTTAAAGTTGAGTGAAAGTTCAGATATTGGTCAGTGTGGGTGGGTTTCCTATAGACACTGGTCTCCACCCTGTTGTCATGGGTTCGGAAGATGAGAGTGTCCAGGAACAGGATCTTCCCTTCTGATTCAGTTTCGGAAGTGAATTGGATACTGTCATCGATGGAATTCAAGTGAGTGGTGAAGCTGTCAACCTCCGTCTCCTGTATGCGGGTCATGGTGTCATCCAAGTACATGCTGGGAGGGTTGGCAGCGGCCTCAAGGGCTACTTTTTCAAAATGTTCCATGTACAGGATGGCTACCACTGGAGATACTGGCGAACCCATGGCAGCTCCTTGTTTCTGTTGATAGAAACTCATGGTTGAACGAGAAGTAGGTACTAGTGAGGCATAGTTCCAACAGTTTCTAGCACCTGTTCCGTAGTGAGTTCACACCGGTGATGAAGGTGGTAGTCATCCTCAATCTTCTCTCGAATGACTTGGAGAGCCTTGGGTACAGGGATGCTCGTGAAGAGTGCACATACATCATAGGAGACAAATTTCTCCCCTGGAGCCAGTTGCTGGTTTTCCATCTTCTGTACAAAGTCTGTACTGTTGACTATGTGGTGCTCAGTCTGCCCGACTGAAGGTCTCAGTACTTGTGTCAGGAATTTGGAGTCATTGTACATGACACTGCCACAGCTGGACACAATGGGGCAGAGGGGGTGCGTCCTTCTTGTGTATTTTAGGTAATCCGTACAGGTTAGGCGTCGATTCAGAAGTGGATTAAAGCTGTCGGTAAAGACATGGGGAGATAGAATCTTCTTTCTTCCATTTCGTTAGTAGGTTGATTAGTTGGTTTTTCACTTTCTTTGTAGGGTCAGTCTTGAATTTTTCATAGGTGTCTGCATCACTGAGAAGGGTCTGTACTTTCTTGTTGTATTCCTCTTTTGGTAACAATACTGTGGTCCTACCTTTGTCAGCTGGAAGGATGACGAAGCTGTCGTCCTGTCTCAGATTCTTCAGGGCTTGTTATTCCTCTCGTGAAGTGTTGGACTTGGGTGGCTTACTGGACTTAATGACTTTGACCACTTCGCTCCGTAGGCTGTCAGCTGTGGCTTTGTCTTTGATCTGGCTGCACGCTGCTTCAGTGGAAACTACGATTTCCTTGACTGGAATCGATGTGTGCGCAACACAGAAGTTAAGTCCTTTCTTCAGCACACTTGATTCACTGTCACTGAGAGCATGGTTGGAGAGATTGATAATCCATTTGTTTGTGTCTTGGCGTTGAGGTAGGTAAAATTTTCGTTGGGATGTTGTTTTCGGCGAAAGTGTTTGAACTTGTCGCATTGCCAGTGTTTGTAAACATTGAACTCGTGCGCATGTGCGAAGCGGCATGAAAGTAAAATGTCGTCTGATATTTCTTGTGGGAGGATTCTGTGAAAGTTCCGCATTTGTCTTTCGGATTTCGTAATCGAGGAGGAGGCTCGATAACGGAATCTGACAGACAAACGCAGAACTTCACAGAATCCTCCCACAGGAAATAGCACACGACATTTTACTTTTATGCCACCCTTGTGCTTGCGCACAAGTTCAATGTTTGCAGAGGCAACCCGACAAGTTCGAACGCTTTCGCCAGAAACAAACATCCCAACGGAAACTTACTGACCTCCAATGCCAGAGACACCAACAAATGGATTATCAATCTCTCCAACCATGCTTTCAGTGACAGTGAATCAAGTGTGCTGAAGAAAGGACATAACTTCTGTGTTGCGCCCACATCGATTCCAGTCAAGGAAATCGTAGCTTCCACTGAAGCAGTGTGCAACCACATCAAAGACCAAGCCAAAGCTGACAGCCTATGGAGCGAAGTGGTCAAAGTCATAAAGTCCAGTAAGCCACCCAAGTCCAACATTTCACGAGAGGAAAAACGAGCCCTGAAGAACCTGAAACAGGATGACAGCATCGTCACCCTTCCAGCTGACAAAGGTAGGACCACAGTATTGTTACTGAAAGATAAGTACAACAAGAAAGTACAGACCCTTCTCAGTGATACAGACACCTAGGAAAAACTCAAGACTGACCCTACGACGAAGAAAGTGAAAAACCAACTTATCAATCTACTAAAGAAATGGAAGAAAGAAGATTCTCTCTCCCCAAGTCTTTACAATGACTTTCCCCACTTCTGAATCCACGCCTAACCTGTATGGATTACCTAAGACACACAAGAAGGATGCCCCCCTCTGCCCCATTGTGTCCAGCTGTGGCAGTGTCATGTACAATGCATCCAAATTCCTGACATAAGTATTGGGACCTTCAGTCAGGCAGACCAAGCACCACATAGTCAACAGTACAGACTTTGTACAGAAGAGGGAAAAACCAGCAACTGGCTCCAGGGGAGAAACTTGTCTCCTATGATGTTTTGTGCACTTTTCACTAGCATCCCTGTACCCAAGGCTCTCCAAGTCATTCGGGAGAAGATTGAGGATGACTACCACCTTCGTCACCGGTGTGAACTCACTACAGAACAAGTGCTAGAACTGTTGGAACTGTGCCTCACTAGCACCTACTTCTCGTTCAACCATGAGTTCTACCAGCAGAAACAAGGAGCTGCCATGGGTTCACCAGTATCTCCAGTGGTAGCCAACCTGTACATGGAACATTTTGAAAAAAAGTAGCCCTTGAGACTGTTGCCAACCCTCCCAGCATGTGGTACCACTATGTGGATGACACCATGACCCACATACAGGAAACGGAGGTTGACAGCTTCACCACTCACTTGAATTCCATCGATGACAGTATCCAATTCACCTCCGAAACTGAATCAGAAGGCAAGATCCCGTTCCTGGACACTCTCATCTCCCGAACCCCTGATGACAGGTGTGGAGACCAGTGTCTATAGGAAACCCCACCCACACTGACCAATATCTGAACTTTCACTCTAACCACCTCCTCCAGCACAAGAGATCTGTGTTGTCAACACCCTCATGCACAGAGCCTCTGTACTGTGTTCCACTAAGGAGGAAGAGCTGAAAGAAGAAGAACACATCAAGACTGCCCTTTCTGCTAATGGATACCCTGCATGGATGTGGGACAACCCTCGAGTTTTGCTACCCTTCTTCTACAGATACGGACAGTGTGAAAGTGGGGATCCCTTACATTAAAGGAGTTTCAGAGTGTCTGGCCAGGACCTTCCAACAACATGGATGCAAAGTGTTCCAAAACCCACCAATTCCCTATGCCAGCAACTGACCCATGTCAAAGACAAAACGGACCCCCTCAAGCAGGTGTGGTGTAGTGTACCAGGTAGGGTGTCAAGACTGTGCCAGTCAATACCTACATTGGTGAGACAGCAAGACCACTGACCACCCGTCTACAGGAAACACCAAAATCAATCTACTTCTGCCATACACGAACACCTACAAGCCACATGCCACAGTTTCAGCCCCCAAGAAACCAAGATCTTATCTACAGAGCCCTTCCTCACAAAAAGAAAAGTTAAAGAAGCCATCGAAATCAAGTCTAGACGCCCAGCCTGAACAGAGATGAAGGTTGATTTCAACACTTTTACACATTTATTTTTGGACATTAACTGGTTCTCTCGTAACTTTATCTGAGACAAATTGAAAAGAGGGAGGAAACATGGAGAGGGTATTCAGGTCAGAAATGGCTTGTCATCATTCAGTTTCTGTCTCTCTCTCATGTACATCTGGCTAATATTTATGGATGTCATGACTGAACTGATGATGTGAAACAGCAAACAGGAATCATCTCTTTAGTGCAATAGATCAATGGAGATAAAAGAGTATTTTATATTTGACATTATATATCTCATAGCTGAACATTAATACATCTTCAATATTTGATTACCACTTTCCATGGTTGTAATTTTACCAGTGTGCTATTTACTTAAGTAAACATTCACTTATTTATTTATATTTCTTCTAACTGGAAAAAAATCCATGATTTTGAAAATAGTTGTCTTTTCAACAGAAATGTAATGAATTCAGAGACAGTTGTTATATTTAAATCATGTAGTTGAAAAGGTTTATTGACTGGAATGTACCTACCATAATCGGTACTGGTTTTCTTTCCCAACAATTGTTATTGAGACATGTTATGAATACCACTTGATATGCTATTACAAGTACCTCTTTCTCTTGCGCACGCGCGCGCACACACACACACACACACACACACACACGCACACACACACACAGAGTCATAGCACTTCAGCATGTTCATGAATACCAGCATATCTTTATTCCATATCCTTTTTTTATGCATGTACTTGCTTGCATGCTAGTGATCACAAAAGCCCAACCAAACAAAAATGTCTGTATATCCACAAGAGCAATACATTCTTCCGAGATCTAGTGTGCATGTGTGCGCATATATCTGCAGGCATGCAAGTGCAGATGCATGTGTCTGACTTAAAAGGTCTGTCTTTATGATATATAGACCTTTATGAATATTGCAGATTAACGCTGCACAAGCAGCAGTTCTATTATTTTACCACATCCTACCCCCCCAAGCTTCTGTTTTACAGTGGTGCAGTACCACATCCTACCCCCCCAAGCCTTCTGTTTTACAGTGGTGCAGTACCTAGCATTAGGATAACCAGTACCGTCAACAATTTCGGTTTACTTTATTATCTCATAAAGGAGAAAACTTGTTGCATGATAGACACAGATATATATACACACTGCAGTCCACCTTGTGATAATAACAGACGTGAGGCAAGTGCAGTGTGTGCATTTTCTACACATTCTGACAAGCTCATGTTAAAAGTCATCCCTCTGTTATATGGGCCCCTGCTGAAAGCCCTATCCCTGATCACTGAAAGTTTTCCTCCACTGTTTAGAAATTGTACTCTCCAACCATTTCGTGCCACCAAGGACCCAGTGGGACAGGATAAGTGTCCTAGCCTTTTGCCAGTTGCACTTCCATTGCGCACATGGAAGGCATTCACCACTTCCTGTTCATCTGATCATCGCCCTCTGTCTGCCCCTTGTTCACAGGTTGGCTGCCTTTTTGCTACATTTCCCCACTGAGAGTGTCAAAACTGTCAAGTTTGAAGCTCACAAAGAGTGGTTTGCCTGCAGGCAAGGGCTGTGTGTAGGGTGACCTCGTACAACTGATAAGAAGCTAACCTTTATGGTTACTGACAAGACAGCCCAGCCCACTTAACGATCCATGGCGTGCAGTGGTGCTATGGTGCTCCAAAAATGTTGGCGATTTGTGCAGACAAACCGGATTCCAACAAAGGTGAACAGCTGGAAAAACCGAGGTGAAATACTTACCCTTTTCACTTTATCTATTCCTCCGATACAGACCTTCATGTGAGATTCCTCCGTGATGAACATGGAAGACTATTGTCTTTCTCATCAGCATGAAATTTATTTCAAGTTACTGATTTCAAGATAGAAAATGTATACTCTGTTAATCATGCACTGTTTTTTAAACTGAAAGAGTAAAATACACATAGGGATTGTAAGGAAGCAAAAAAGGCAACAATCGTTCAGATCCTATTTTTTAAGAAACATACCGAGATGTATTTTAAATCCTGTCAGAAAATAAGCATTAGATTTGCAAAGCAAAATTTATAAATGATAACTTGAGAACAATAAACTTCTGACCTGGGTGCATATGTGTACAAGTATAAAGTATGTGCCTATAGTGTGCAAAGTTTTGTACATCAGTACAAACGTGCAGAAATATATTACCAGCTGCTCCATGGAAAATCTGAATTTATCACAAGTGCCCTATTAGAAGAGACAATATTACTCAAAAAAAAAAAAAAAAGAAAAAAGAAAAAAAAAGGGTGTGTCCTTATCCACAGAACACAAAAATACCACCTTGCACACACAATCAGTTGTTGCAATCTTTCCAGTTGTCAAATGGTTTTGCCCCTCTTCCCTTTGTAGTCCTGTTCTCCTTTTCTTTCAGCTTTAACATGATGTCATTCTTCACTGTCTTAACAAGTCATGAACATAGATGAGATCATTTGAGACAAAGTGCTCTGAATGCTTAAGTAGCAGTAGTAATAAGATTACTAACAGTAGCATTGCAGTTGTAACATTTTAGAAAAAAAGATTTTTAAAGTTTCATTTCACCACACATAAGTAATGCATCAGTGTCATTTAACTCGATTTCTGCTCTGAATGTTTGTTCAACACACTATTGATACACAAAGATCCAGATAGCTTGAGACTGAGAGCCACACACATGCACACAAAACACACACATACAAAGGAGGAAGAACTCACAGAAGACAGTGTACACACCCGTGCATACTTGACAGGAAACCGAAAAGGTTGAAATTTTTCTGTTCAAGGTCATCCAATTCAGGCTGACCAAATTTCAGGTCAGCCAAATAAAACGGCTGGAACCTATCAGTCCATCCATGTTAACCGATATTCTGGCTTAGCTGTTTTACGTCAATGGCACATGACAGTATCTCTCCAATTTGAGCATCTGTATCAGGGAAGTGCAAAAAAAGTGGAGGTAGCTGAAGCCAGACATAGTAGGACATCACAGGAGTCAAGCTATAGGAACATGTTCATACATTAAAGAAGTTTCTACATATGATCATTTTGCTATTTAAGCTGCAATTTCGACAGGGTCGCCCTGTCTTCTTCAGCTCACTGTTGATGTTGTGGCAGCGAGAGGCCTGGTGGGACGACTGTTGTGTGGGGGTGAACGGTTGTCAGGATCGGATTGTAGATGGGGGGAAGTTCAAAGCCTTGATCTCTGTTCAGGCTGGGGCGTCTGGTCTTAAATTTTGATGGCTTCTTTAACTTTTCTTTTTGTGAGGAAGGGCTCTGTAGATAAAAATCTTGGGTTTCTTAGGGGCTGAAACTATGGCCTGTGGCTTGTAGTTGTTCATGTATGGCAGAAGTAGATCAGTTTTTGGTGTTCCTGTAGATGGGTGGTGAGTGGTCTTGCTGTCTGGCCAGTGTAGTTATGGGTACAGTCTTGACACCCTACCTGGTACACTACACCACCACTGCTTGAGGGGGTCTGTTTTGTCTTTGATATGGGTCAGTTGCTGGCGTAGGGAGTTGGTGTGTTTGTGGAACACTTAGCATCCATGTTGTTGGAAGGTCCTGGCCAGATGATCTGAGACTCCGTTAATGTAAGGGTTCCCCACTTTCACACTGTCCGTATCTGTAGAAGAAGGGTAGGGAACTCGAGGGTTGTCCCACCACATCCATGCAGGGTATCCATTAGAGGAAAGGGCAGTCTTGATGTGTTCTTCTTCTTTCAGCTCTTCCTCCTTAGTGGAACACAGTACAGAGGCTCTGTGCATGAGGGTGTTGACAACAGATCTCTTGTGCTGGAGGGGGTGGTTAGAGTGAAAGTTCAGATATTGGTCAGTGTGGGTGGGTTTCCTATAGACGGTGGTCTCCACCCATGTCGTCAACGGTTTCGGGTGATGAGTGTGTCCAGGAACGGGATCTTCCTTTCTGCTTCAGTTTCCGAACTGAATTGGATACTGTGGTCGATGGAATTCAGGTGAGTGGTGAAGCTGTCAACCTCCATCTCCTGTATGCGGGGGTCATGGTGTCATCCACATAGCGGTACCACATGCTGGGAGGGTAGGCAGCGGCCTCAAGGGCTACTTTTTCAAAAATGTTCCATGTACAGGTTGGCTGCCACTGGAGATACTGGCAAACCCATGGTGGCTCCTTGTTTCTGCTGGTAGAACTCATGGTTGAACGAAAAGTAGGTGCTAGTGAGGCACAGTTCCAACAGTTTTAGCACCTGTTCTGTAGTGAGTTCACACCGGTGACGAAGGTGTAGTCATCCTCAATCTTCTCCCGAATGACTTGGAGAGCCTTGGGTACAGGGATGCTAGTGAAAAGTGCACAAACATCATAGGAGACAAGTTTCTCCCCTGGAACCAGTTGCTGGTTTTCCAACTTCTGTACAAAATCTGTGTTGTTGACTATGCGGTGCTCAGTCTGCCCTTATGAAGGTCCCAATATTTGTGTCAGGAATTTGGAGGCATTGTACATGACACTGCCACAGCTGGACACAATGGGGCGGAGGGAGGCATCCTCCTTGTGTATCTTGGGTAATCCATACAGCTTAGGCGTGTGGATTCTGAAGTGGGGTAAACACGTTGGTAAAGATTAGGGAAGATAGAATCTTCTTCTTCCATTTCTTCAGTAGGTTGATAAGTTGGTTTTTCACTTTCTTTGTAGGGTCAGTCTTGAGTTTTTCATAGGTGTCTGTATCACTGAGAAGGGTTTGTACTTTCTTGTTGTACTCATCTTTCGGTAACAATACTGTGGTCCTACCTTTGTCAGCTGGATGGATGACAATGCTGTCGTCCTGTCTCAAGTTTTTCACGGCTTGTTTTTCTTCTCGTGAAATGTTGGACTTCGGTGGCTTACTGGACTTTATGACTTTGACCACTTCACTCCGTAGGCTGTCTGCTGTGGCTTTGTCTTTGATCTGGCTGCACGCTGCTTCAGTGAAAGCTACGATTTCCTTGACTGGAATCGAGATGGGCGCAACACAGAAGTTAAGGCCTTTCTTCAGCACACTTGATTCACTGTCACTGAGAGCACGGTTGGAGAGATTGATATATCCATTTGTTGGTTTCTATGGCATTGGAGGTCAGTAAGTTTCCGTTGGGATGTTGTTTCTGGCAAAAGCGTTTGAACTTGTCACGTTGCCTGTGTTTGTAAGGTTTGAACTCATGCGCATGCGTGAGGTGGCATAAAAGTAAAATGTCGTCTGCTATTTCCTGTGGAGGATTCTGTGAAGTTCTGCGAAGTTCTGCGTTTGTCTCTCAGATTTCGTTATCGAGCCTCCTCCTCGATTACGAAATCAAAGAGACAAACGCGGAACTTCAAAAGAATCCTCCCACAGGAAATAGCAGACGACATTTTACTTTTATGCCGCCTAGCGCATGCACACAAGTTCAATGTTTACAAACACAGGCAACACGCGACAAGTTTCGCCAGAAATAACATCCCAGCGGAAAACTTACTGACCTCCAGCACCATAGACACCAACAAATGCATATCAGTCTCTCCAACCATGCTCTCAGTGACAGTGAATCAGGTGTGCTGAAGAAGGACTTAACTTCTATGTTGCGCCCACATTGATTCCAGTCAAGGAAATCGTAGCTTCCATTGAAGCAGCGTGCAGCCAGATCAAAGACAAAGCCAAAGCAGACAGCCTACGGAGCGAAGTGGTCAAAGTCATCAAGTCCAGTAAGTTACCCAAGTCCAACATTTCACGAGAAGAAAAAACAAGCCCTGAAAAACTTGAGACAGGACGACAGAATCGTCATCCTTCCAGCTGACAAAGGTAAGACCACAGTATTGTTACCGAAAGATGAGTACAACAAGAAAGTACAGACCCTTCTCAGTGATACAGACACCTAGGAAAAACTTCAAGACTGACCCTACGAAGGAAGTGTGAAAAAAGCCAGCTTATCAACCTACTGAAGAAATGGAAAAAAAGACATTGTGTCCAGCTGTGGCAGTGTCATGTACAATGCCTCCAAATCCTGACACAAATATTGGGACCTTCAGTCGGGCAGACCGAGCACCACATAGTCAACAGCACAGATTTTGTACAGAAGATGGAAAACCAGCAACTGGCTCCAGGGGAGAAACTTGTCTCCTATGATGTTTGTGCACTTTTCACTAGCATCCCTGTACCCAAGGCTCTCCAAGTCATTCGGGAGAAGATTGAGGATGACTACCACCTTCGTCACCGGTGTGAACTCACTACAGAACAGGTGCTAGAACTGTTGGAACTGTGCCTCACTAGCACCTACTTTTCATTCAACCATGAGTTCTACCAGCAGAAACAAGGAGCTGCCATGGGTTCGCCAGTATCTCCAGTGGTAGCCAACCTGTACATGGAACATTTTGAAAAAGTAGCCCTTGAGACTGCTGCCAACCCTCCCAGCATGTGGTACCGCTATGTGGATGACACCATGACCCGCATACAGGAGATGGAGGTTGACAGCTTCACCACTCACCTGAATTCCATCGACGACAGTATCCAATTCACTTAGGAAACTGAAGCAGAAGGGAAGATCCCGTTCCTGGACACACTCATCACCCGAACCCATGACGACAGGGTGGAGACCACCGTCTATAGGAAACCCACCCACACTGACCAATATATGAACTTTCACTCTAACCACCCCCTCCAGCACAAGAGATCTGTTGTCAACACCCCCTCATGCAGAGCCTCTCTGTACTGTGTTCCACTAAGGAGGAAGAGCTGAAAGAAAGAAGAACACATCAAGACTGCCCTTTCCGCTAATGGATACCCTGCATGGATGTGGGACAACCCTCGAGTTTCGCTACCCTTCTTCTACAGATATGGGACAGTGTGAAAGTGGGGATCCCTTACATTAAAGGAGTCTCAGAGCGTCTAGCCAGGACCTTCCAACAACATGGATGCAAAGTGTTCCACAAACCCACCAATTCCCTACGCCAGCAACTGACCCATGTCAAAGACAAAACGGACCCCCTCAAGCAGTGTGGTGTAGTGTACCAGGTAGGGTGTCAAGACTGTACCCATACCTACATTGGCGAGACAGCAAGACCACTCACCACCCGTCTACAGGAACACCAAAACCGATCTACTTCTGCCATGCATGAACATCTACAAGCCACAGGCCACACAGTTCAGCCCCAAGAAACCCCAAGATTTATCTACAGAGCCCTTCCTCACAAAAAGAAAAGTTAAAGAAGCCATCGAAATTAAGACCAGATGCCCCCAGCCTGAACAGAGATCAAGGCTTTGAACTTCCCCCATCTATCTACAATCCGATCTGTCCGAAATATTCTCCAAGTAAGTTTTTGTTTCGGAGTCTGCAACTACTTTTCTAATGTTGAATCCAGAATCGTATATTCTTACTCGTTTCTAAGATGGTTTTCAAACAGGTAACACAGACATGATCAGTCAAATGTTTTAGATGAATCAAACCAGATGTTTGTTGTTTTATTAACACAGCATCAGACCAAATGGTTCACATGTTTGGACCAAATAGTTACTTTGTTTTGAATAACTCGGTGTTAAGATCACCTACATTTATAACATTTTTATATTGAGCGTGGGCATTTTCTATCATTCAAATACAGCAGTCGATCCAAATGACATGTTTGGCCAGACTGCTGTACAGAAAAAAATACGAAAATTGGCTTGGGCATGTTCCAGCTAGTTTCTACATGATGTTATTCTAGATAATTGGTTCTCTTAATTAAACGATACTGACTGATGAACACACATTATTAATACCAGTTTCTCTTCTTTGAACTGGGTCTCTACAAATTAAATCATAACCTGAACTTGACATGTCACTGCTAGATATGCTAAGTTACAGCTAAATGCGATGATCAAAATTGAAATCTGTGAAAAATGTTTTGCTGAATTTGATAAGATTGATATTTCATTTTTTTAATAGCATGGGTAGTATTTAGATGATCCACTCTAGGTACATCACCAGTAGTCAAGGGTTACTGCGTTCTATCGTAAGGCAAACCAACAAGGAAAACAGCAAGCAAAATACAAAATCAGAAGGGATGTAAACAACAAGAAGAAAAATACTGTCTCAAAACAACAATACTGAATTTGAAAAGTAAAAGATAAAAATACTGACAAAATCCGAGTCAGTAACAAAAGAGCAAAATATGACAGTGTTTAAAGTTTTCTCAAAATCGTGACAGGAGCAAATATCACTCTGCTTAGCTCTGTGAGAGGGACAGAGAAAGAAAAACTATGCATGCACATATTAAAACAGATTTTGCAAAATCTGGCCAAGACTGCTTAAAAAAAAAAAAAAAACTTGATAAACTCTTACATTGGATAACATTAGTAAATAGAAAAACCACATCAAGTGGAACATCTCAGAAAAAGATTTTCTTGGGAGTCTGCTTTAAGAAAATGATGTCTGACACCATGCTAGTCCCACACTCTGTAAGAACATATTTTGTAATGAATGGTGCATCACATGAAATGCACTGCATAGCTTCTTCACCTTTTACAACATGAAAGTGGGTGCATAAAAGCACATCAAACTGATAACATTCACATAAAACAAGAGGTTCATCTCTCGTAATGTTTTCCACTCTTCAACTATAATCTTCAAAACTTTTCAAAGTTCAGCATACACACACACACACAATTAGAGAAAAAAACCTACGGCAACATGGTATCACTTTTTCAATGTTTGGCTCGACTCTTCCTTCCACTTTTTCAAAATGGCTTCTGCTTTCTCCAGAGTGCTGTCCTCCTACAAAACATAAGGGAAAAAAAAGGTGACAGTGATGAAATAAAGTTCCATGCTAAATGAAGGACTTTGGAATTTAAATGCTGACACAATCTGCAGCCTGTTTCATACACTGGTACATTTTTTTTTCTTTTTTAATGTGAACATCTTGCAGATAGATACTTGTAGAAGTAAATTACACGCATGCACTTGTACACTCGAATGAAGTCCTACCTTTTTTTTGCTACTTATAATAAGATACTGGTTTGAGTTGGTTTTTTTAATCAATGTTATTTTTTTCATTATTATAACTGTAACCTTTCCAATATCGTAGTTGATTTTGGTAAAGTTAGCTAGTCTATTTGTTGTTTTGGGTAGAAAGTCAAAATGTGTAGATCGAAATTATTAAGATTGTCAGTGATGATTTTTTATTACTTCATTATAGTCAATTATGATATTTTGTTATTATTCTTATTATGGGTGGTAAATAAGAAATGAAGGAAAATAAATGTAAATGGAAGTAATGACAAAACAGAAGTAATGACAACTTCCGTTAATGACAGTTGCATGCCAGGAATGAAACACAGCATGGAGGATTGAACCAACGTGGAGGAGGCCTGGTGGGACGACTGTTGTGTGGGGTGAACGGTTGTCAGGATCTGATTGTAGATGGGGGGAAGTTCAAAGCCTTGATCTCTGTTCAGGCTGGGGCGTCTGGTCTTAATTTCGATGGCTTCTTTAACTTTTCTTTTGTGAGGAAGGGCTCTGTAGATAAGATCTTGGTTTCTTGGGGGCTGAAACTGTGGCCTGTGGCTTGTAGATGTTCATGTATGGCAGAAGTAGATCGGTTTTGGTGTTCCTGTAGACGGGTGGTGAGTGGTCTTGCTGTCTCGCCAATGTAGGTATGGGTACAGTCTTGACACCTTACCTGGTACACTACACCACACTGCTTGAGGGGGTCCGTTTTGTCTTTGACATGGGTCAGTTGCTGGCGTAGGGAGTTGGTGGGTTTGTGGAACACTTTGCATCCAGTGTTGTTGGAAGGTCTGGGCTAGACGCTCTGAGACTCCTTTAATGTAAGGGATCCCCACTTCCACACTGTCCGTATCTGTAGAAGAAGGGTAGCAAACTGGAGGGCTGTCCCACACATCCATGCAGGGTATCCATTAGCGGAAAGGGCAGTCCTGATGTGTTCTTCTTCTTTCAGCTCTTCCTCCTTAGTGGAACACAGTACAGAGGCTCTGTGCATGAGGGTGTTGACAACAGATCTCCTGTGCTGGAGGGGGTGGTTAGAGTGAAAGTTCAGATATTTGGTCAGTGTGGGTGGGTTTCCTATAGACGGTGGTCTCCACCCTGTCGTCATGGGTTTGGGGCGATGAGTGTGTCCAGGAACAGGTCTCTTCCCTTCTGCTTCAGTTTCCTAAGTGAATTGTATACTGTCATCGATGGAATTCAGGTGAGTGGTGAAGCTGTCAACCTCCGTCTCCTGTATGCGGGTCATGGTGTCATCCACATAGCGGTACCACATGCTGGGAGGGTTGGCAGCGGTCTCAAGGGCTGCTTTTTCAAAATGTTCCATGTACAGATTGGCTACCACTGGAGATATTGGCGAACCCATGGCAGTTCCTTGTTTTCTGCTGGTAGAACTCATGGTTGAACAAAAAGTAGGTGCTAGCGAGGCACAGTTCCAACAGTTCTAGCACCTGTTCTGTAGTTAATTCACACCCGTGACGAAGTTGGTAGTCATCCTCAATCTTCTCCCAAATGACTTGGAGAGCCTTGGGTACAGGGATGCTAGTGAAAAGTGCACAAACATCATAAGAGACAAGTTTCCCTCGGAGCCAGTTGCTGGTTTTCCATCTTCTGTACAAAATCTGTGCTGTTGTTGACTATGTGGTGCTTGGTCTGCCCTTATGAAGGTCCCAGTATTTGTGTCAGGAATTTGAGGCATTGTACATGACACTGCCACAGCTGGACTCAATGCGGTGGAGGGGGGGCATCCTCCTTGTGTATCTTGGGTAATCCATACAACTTAGGTGTGGATTCTGAAGTGGGGGTAAAGACGGTAAAGATTAGGGGGAGATGAAATCTTCTTTCTTCCATTACTTTAGTGGGTTGATAAGCTGGTTTTTTCACTTTCTTCGTAGGGTCAGTCTTGATTTTTTCCTAGGTGTCTGTATCACTGAGAAGGGTCTGTACTTTCTTGTTGTACTCATCTTTCAGTAACAGTACCGTGGTCCTGCCTTTGTCAGCTGAAAGGATGACAAGCTGTCATCCTGACTCATGTTTTTCAGGGCTTGTTTTTTCTCTCGTGAAATGTTGGACTTGGGTGGCTTACTGGACTTTATGACTTTGACCACTTCATTCCGTAGGCTGTCTGCTGTGGCTTTGTCTTTGTTCTGGTTGCACGCTGCTTCAGTGGAAACTACGATTTCCTTGATTGGAATTGTGGACGCAACACAGAAGTTATGTCCTTTCTTCAGCACACTTGATTCACTGTCACTGAGAGCACGGTTGGAGAGATTGATAATCCATTTTGTTGATGTCTGTGGTGTTGGAGGTCAGTAAGTTTCCATTGGGATGTTGTTTCTGGTGAAAGCGTATGAACTTGTTGCGTTGCATGTGTTTATAAACATTGAACTCGTGCGCATGCGCAAGGCGGCATGAAAGTAAAATATCGTCTGCCGTTTCCTGTGGGAGGATTCTGTGAAGTTTTGCGTCTCTCAGATTTTGTTATCGAGCCTCCTCCTTGTTAATGAAATCCGAGAGACAAACGTGGAACTTCACAGAATCCTCCCACAGGAAATAGCAGACGACATTTTACTTTCATGCCGCCTCGTGCATGCGCACGAGTTCAATGTTTACAAACACAGGCAACGCGACAAGTTTGAACGCTTTCGCCAGAAACAACATCCCAACAGAAACTTACTGACCTCCAACGCCATAGATGCCAACAAATGGATTATCAATCTCTCCAACCATGCTCTCAGTGACAGTGAATCAAGTGTGCTGAAGAAAGGACTTAACTTCTGTGTTGCGCCCACATTGATTCCAGTGAAGGAAATCGTAGCTTCCACTGAAACAACCAGATGAAAGATCAAGCCACAGCAGACAGCCTATGGAGCGAAGTGGTCGAAGTCATATAAGTCCAGTAAGCCACCCAAATCCAACATTTCACGAGAGGAAAAACAAGCCCTGAAAAACTTGAGACAGGACAACAGCATCGTCATCTTTTCCAGCCGACAAAGGTAGGACCACAGTATTGTTATCAAAAGATGAGTACAACAAGAAAGTACAGACCCTTCTCAGTGATACAGACACCTATGAAAAAAACTCAAGACTGACCCCACGAAGAAAGTGAAAAACCAACTTATCAACCTACTGAAGAAATGGAAGAAAGAAGATTCTATCTCCCCTAATCTTTACCAACGTCTTTACCCCACTTCAGAATCCACGCAAAGCTGTATGGATTACCCAAGATACACAAGAAGGATGCCCCCCTCCTCCCCATTGCGTCCAGCTGTGGCAGTGTCATGTACAACGCCTCCGAATTCCTGACACAAATATTGGGACCTTTATAAGGGCAGACCGAGCACTGCATAGTCAACAGCACAGATTTTGTACAGAAGATGGAAAACCAGCAATGGCTTCAAGGGAGGAACCTGTCTCCTATAATGTTTATGCACTTTGCACTAGCATACTGTACCCATGGCTCTCCAAGTCATTCGGGAGAAGATTGAGGATGACTACCACCTTCGTCACCGGTGTGAACTCACTACAGAACAGGTGCTAGAACTGTTGGAACTGTGCCTCACTAGCACATACTTTTCGTTCAGCCATGAGTTATACAAGCAGAAACAAGGAGCTGCCATGGGTTCGCCAGTATCTCCAGTGGCAGCCAATCTGTACATGGGACATTTTGAAAAAGTAGCCCATGAGACCGCCGCCAACCCTCCCAATATGTGGAACCGCTATGTGAATGACACCATGACCCGCATACAGGAGACGGAGGTTGACAGCTTCACCACTCACCTGAACTCCATCGACCACAGTATCCAATTCACTTCGGAAACTGAAGCAGAAGGGAAGATCCCGTTCCTGGACACACTCATCAACCAAACCCATGACGACAGGGTGGAGACCACCGTTTATAGGAAACCCACCCACACTGACCAGTATCTGAACTTTGACACTAACCACCCCCTCCAGCACAAGAGATCTGTTTGTCAACACCCTCATGCACAGAGTCTCTGTACTGTGTTTCCACTAAGGTGGAAGAGCTGAAAGAAGAAGAACACATCAAGACTGCCCTTTCCGCTAATGGATACCCTGCATGGATGTGGGACAACCCTCCAGTTCACTACCCCCCTTCTACAGATACGACAGTGTGAAAGTGGGGAACCCTTACATTAAAGGAGTCTCAGAGCGTCTAGCCAGGACCTTCCAACACGGATGCAAAGTGTTCCACAAACCGACCAACTCCCTACGCCATCAACTGACCCCTGTCAAAGACAAAACAGACCCCCTCAAGCAGTGTGGTGTAGTGTACCAGGTAGGGGCGTCAAGACTGTACCCATACCTATACTGGCCAGACAGCAAGACCACTCACCACCCATTACAGGAACACCAAAACCAATCTATTTCTGCCATACATGAACATCTACAAGCCACATGCCACAGTTTCAGCCCCCAAGAACCCAAGATCTTATCTACAGAGCCCTTCCTCACAAAAAGAAAGTTTAAAGAAGCCATCGAAATCAAGACTAGACGCCCCAGCCTGAACAGAGATGAAGGTTTTGAACTTCTCCCCATCTACAATCAGATCCTGACAACTGTTCATCCCACACAACAGTCGTCCCACCAGGCCTCGCTGCCACAACAGCAACAGTGAGCTGAAGAAGACAGGGCGGCCCTGTCGATATATTCTCCAAGTAAGTTTTTAATTCTGAGTCTGTAAATACTTTTCTAATGTTGAATCCAGAATCCAGCAAGCTATATTCTTATTCAGATGGATTATGTTTATTTTAGGTGTTTTGATAAAAAAAATTAGTATAGTACTTGAAGAAAAACAAATGATAAAATGAAGTTTTGGGATTAAAACGTTCAGAACATCGTACTTTTCCTCATTTGATTAGAATTAGATGAAATTGGGTTAGCGCCGGTTGTTGTCAGACCTTTCGTTCTGTTGTCAATTGTTCTGTTGTCATTAAGTTTTCTTTTTACATTTAATTAATTGGCATTAGTGCAACGGAAAAAAAACTAATGTGAATTGTGTGAGGTTTAATGTTTTTGCTTTTGTCATTGATGATTAAACGGTTAATTGACTTGTGATGGAAGAATCCTGTTGTAGTACAGAATTGCGCCATAACGATTATTGTGTGGTTGAGATGCAAAATTATTGTCTGTCTGGTAGATGCAGCGTTTCATAAATTACGAGAGATGGTGTAACTGTAGTTAGTAGAGTTGAAGTCTAATTCATTGATCCAGTTGAAATGGCTAGGCTTTCTCTGTCATTACATGTAATTGGAAGTGCCTCCATATGCTGAGTCATGGTAAAATGGCTTGATATTCTTTCTTTTTTTTTTTTTAATACAATGAAAAACGTACAAAAGAATTCTTTTCCCATTCTGTTGAAATTGTGCATCGATGTCTATGGTGTACCCATTCCATGGGACAGAAGGTGCATTTGGAAGAAGAAAAAAAAAATCATATCTAGTCATTGTAGAAGTACGAGGGCAAGTGACGATTCCTTCTCTCTTGGTCACTGAAATAGTGACTGCCAAAAGCTGCACAGTACGTCTGCAAAGTGTGTGAACATAATAGTGCATCTATTGTTAAAATGAATGTTGCGATTGGTATGTATATGTTGTGAGTATTGACTCCGGGTAATTCTGTTTTTGTTCCAATGTTGAGGTAATTGTACTTTTGAATAGCTTGTCTTATGTACTGTATGCCCAGTTGTTATGTTAAACAAAAGTTTGTTCCGAGTGTAATGGTATTTTTGTGATGGTGTAGGTTAGTAAAACATGGTTCTCTGTGTATGTTGGTTGCAGTGTCTGCGCTTTCACGTTTAGTTCATAACCAAAATTGCATTTTCTTTAAATGTAACCAGCAGTTCATAATTAAGAATATTATGTACTAGTAATTGTCTGATTTACTTGTGCTAAAAGAAAGAAGTGTTGAAAGGAACTTTTAAAAAGTTGTAAAACTTTAAAATCTCTTTTTTAGTTGATTAATTGAGTGAAAACATTGTCCTTGTTCAGGTGAACTCGGGATAACTCACACGCACTGACTTTCGGGTGGTGGGGATTACATAACCTATGTTAAGTTTAAAAGTTTTTTTTTATATTGTTGTTACAGCTTTTGTTACCTTTTGTCTAAGATCACAGAACGTGAACAGACAGTAAAACTGAAGGAAACACAAGAATCAGGATATCCTTTTTCTTTTTCACAAAATGGAGTCTAACATGTGACCTTAAAAAATACCAATAACTTAGAATTTTGACTAGTGGACATATATGTATTTTACAAAGACCAATGCACTTAAACAAAACCAAAATATAAATGCATTCAAAAACTGGCAGTAGTACACCAATTTGAAGAACGCTTCTGGCATGGCAGCCATTTTGAGACAATGGCACTTAATAATCCCAGTTATGCTAGATAATTCTTCCCTATCAATGGATCTTTAGCATTCATCAAAATTTCTAAAGCATCGCACAACACCAAGTATGATGTCAAAGCCACTGCCTGAACAGCTGAAATGCATATTCATTCTTTCATGAACAGAATGTAAACAGCACAGCTGAAACAGATACCTCAACCATCCCTCTCGCCCTTCCCATCTTACAATCATTTATTTCGATAGATTTTCAATAAACCTAGCCTTCATATAGTAGCTAAGCCTTTTTTTTTTTTTTTTTTTTTAGCTATGGATCCATCTGTATCTGCCGTCAACCATTGCCTTTTTAGTTTTAGCTACTAAGTGCAACCAATGGTTATCGTCAGTTAGTTCCGTATGTGATTGCCAAGACAGCAACCTTACCCCACCACCCTTTTCTACCCCCCCCCCCCCCCCCCCCCCACCCACCCCCCCAAAAAAAAAAAACCAACTAAGTCTTTAAACAACTCATCATTAAAAATATGGGTATCTATGCACAAAACTCGGATTTGATCCCCCAACCCCTTAAGGCCAAATTGTTCAGATTAATCTGAGTAACTTGTAGGGAATTTTGCGGGAAAAGGTCACAGAGAAATATCCTTAGCTCTGAGGTGACAAGTTGGTTTACTTGAAACTTGAATTCATTGAATTGTGCTACTCTGTACAACACTGTGCTGTGATACTGGGCTGCATGTGGACACAGAGTACAGTGCTATAATGTATTTACCTTGCTGTACTTAATTGTACAGTACCATGGTGTGCTTTACCCTTATACCAGTGCACATTTCATTGCCATTTCCATTTTCCTGAAAAACACGCATGTGTGTGTGTATGCATGTGTACATGTGAGCAGAAAATATTTGTGTGAGAGAGACAGCACTCACATGTGTGCACATAATATGATATTTTTCAATCTTCGTAGATGAAAAGCGCCCACTCACCTTAATAAAACAGAAGCGGATGTAGTTCTCTCCCATGTGCTTGTGCTCAGCAGAATAAAAGGCGGAGGGAGGGATACCAGCAAGTTTCTGAAATCACAACGTTCGTTCATTTTCTTACCACAAAAATAACCAATGTAATACACCCCTGCTACCTCCCCTTTGCTTCACTCTTTTTTTTTTCTTTACTGAATGGGGCCACAATCAGCACAGTGATGTTCTTTGTTTTCTCTGAAGCGGAACTAATGTGAAGGATTTCCAAGTAACACATACAACAGACAGAGGAGATTTGTTACTGGAATGACCGTGTCTTGTCAAGTGGAACACCGAAGTCATGAACATGTACATGTAGATAGATAAATAAAGTAGTTGTCTGGTTGGATGGATGTTGGATGTAACTCACAAGAAAGAACATTTTAGCTTGCAATAATAGCTTGCAATAAAAGTCATTTCTGTCCTGTCATTGGTCAGCTGGAGTTTACCTTGTGTGACATCTGAATAAGTTCTAGCATGTGTGTGTAAGCTGAATGACAAATGGTAGTTGGGACAACTCGCCTGACTTACATAAGAATATAAGATTCTTGGATTGGACACTAGAAAAGTAGTTAACAGACTCGGAATCAAAAGCTTACTTGGAGAATATTTCAACAGGGTCGCCCTGTCTTCTTCAGCTCACTGTTGCTGTTGTGGCAGCGAGGCCTGGTGGGATGACTGTTGTGTGGGGTGAACAGTTGTCAAGATCTGATTGTAGATGAGGGGAGTTCAAAGCCTTGATCTCTGTTCAGGCTGGGGCGTCTGGTCTTGATTTCGATGGCTTCTTTAACTTTTCTTTTTGTGAGGAAGCGCTCTGTAGATAAAATCTTGGGTTTCTTAGGGGCTGAAAACTATGGCCTGTGGGTTTGTAGATGTTCATGTATGGCAGAAGTAGATCGGTTTTGGTGTTCCTGTAGACAGGTGGCGAGTGGTCTTGCTGTCTGGCCAATGTAGGTATGGGTACAGTCTTGACACCTTACCTGGTATACACTGCACCACACTGCTTGAGGGGGTCCGTTTTGTCTTTGACATGGGTCAGTTGCTGGCGTAGGGAGTTGTTGGTGGATTTGTGGAACACACTTACATCCATGTTGTTGGAAGGTCTTGGCTAGACACTCTGAGACTCCTTTAATGTAAGGGATCCCCACTTTCACACTGTCCGTATCTGTAGAAGGGGGGTAGCGAACTGGAGGGTTGTCCCACATCCATGCAGGGTATCCATTAGCGGAAAGAGCAGTCTTGATGTGTTGTTCTTCTTTCAGCTCTTCCTCCTTAGTGGAACACAGTGCAGCGGCTCTGTGCATGAGGGTGTTGACAAGAGATCTCTTGTGCTGGAGGGGGTGGTTAGAGTGAAAGTTCAGATATTGGTCAGTGGGTGGGTTTCCTATAGACATGGTCTCCACCCTGTCATCATGGGTTCAGGTGATGAGTGTCCAGGAACAGGATCTTCCCTTTTGCTTCAGTTTCCGAAGTGAATTGGATACTGTGGTCAATGGAATTCAGGTGAGTGGTGAAACTGTCAACCTCCATCTCCTGTATGCGTGTCATGGTGTCATCCACATAGCGGTACCACATGTTGGGAGGGTAGGCAGTGGTCTCAAGGGCTACTTTTTCAAAATGTGCCATGTACAGATTGGCTACCACTGGAGATTTTGGCGAACCCATGGCAGTTCCTTGTTTCTGCTGATAGAACTCATGGTTGAACGAAAAGTAGGTGTTAGCGAGGCACAGTTCCAACAGTTCTAGCACCTGTTCTGTAGTGAGTTCACACCAGTGACAAAGGTGTAGTCATCCTCAATCTTCTCCCGAATGGCTTGGAGAGCCTTGGGTACAGGGATGCTAGTGCAAAGTGCATAAACATCATAGGAGACAGGTTTCTCCCTTGAAGCCAGTTGCTGGTTTTCCATCTTCTGTACAAAATCTGTGCTGTTGACTATGCAGTGCTCGGTCTGCCCTTATGAAGGTCCTAATACTTGTGTCAGGAATTTGGAGGCATTGTACATGACACTGCCACAGCTGGACACAATGGGGTGGAGGGGGGCATCCTGCTTGTGTATCTTGGGTAATCCATACAACTTAGGTGTGGATTCTGAAGTGGGGTAAACATGTTGGTAAAGATTAGGGAAGATAGAATCTTCTTTCTTCCATTTCTTCAGTAGGTTGATAAGTTGGTTTTTCACTTTCTTTGTAGGGTCAGTCTTGAGTTTTCATAGGTATCTGTATCACTGAGAAGGGTTTTTACTTTCTTGTTGTACTCATCTTTTGGTAACAATACTGTGGTCCTACCTTTGTCAGCTGGATGGATGACAATGTTGTTGTCCTGTCTCAAGTTTTTCACAGCTTGTTTTTCTTCTTGTGAAATGTTGGACTTGGGTGGCTACTGGGGACTTTATGACTTTGACCACTTCATTCCGTAGGCTGTCTGCTTTGGCTTTGTCTTTGATCTGGCTGCACGCTGCTACAGTGAAAGCTACATTTCCTTGCCTGGAATCGAGATGGGCGCAACACAGAAGTCAAGTCCTTTCTTCAGCACACTTGATTCACTGTCACTGAGAGCATGGTTGGAGAGATTGATATATCCATTTGTTGGTTTCTGTGGCATTGGAGGTCAGTAAGTTTCCATTGGGATGTTGTTTCTGGCAAAAGCGTTTGAACTTGTCGCGTTGCCTGTGTTTGTAAACATTGAACTCATGCGCATGTGCGCGAGGCGGCATAAAAGTAAAATGTCGTCTGCTATTTCCTGTGGGAGGATTCTGTGAAGTTCTGTGTTTGTCTCTCAGATTTCGTTATCGAGCCTCCTCCTCGATTATGAAATCCAAGAGACAAATGCGGAACTTCACAGAAATTCTCCCACAGGAAATAGCAGACGACATTTTACTTTCATGCCGCCTCGCACAAGCACACAAGTTCAATGTTTACAAACACAGGCAACGCGACAAGTTCAAACGCTTTCACCAGAAATACATCCCAACGGAAAACTTACTGACCTCCAGCACCATAGATGCCAACAAATGCATTATCAATCTCTCCAACCATGCTCTCAGTGACAGTGGATCAAGTGTGCTGAAGAAAGGACTTAACTTCTATGTTGCGCGCCCACATCGATTCCAGTCAAGGAAATCGTAGCTTCCACTTGAAGCAGCATGCAGCCAGATCAAAGACAAAGCCACAGCAGACAGCCTATGGAGCGAAGTGGTCAAAGTCATAAAGTCCAGTAAGCCACCCAAGTCCAACATTTCACGAGAAGAAAAACAAGCCCTGAAAAACTTGAGACAGGATGACAGAATCGTCATCCTTCCAGCTTACAAAGGTAGGACCACAGTATTGTTACCGAAAAATGAGTACAACAAGAAAGTACAGACCCTTCTCAGTGATACAGACACCTATGAAAAACTCACGACTGACCCTACGAAGAAAGTGAAAAAAAACCAGTTTATCAACCTACTGAAGAAATGGAAGAAAGAAGATTCTATCTCCCCTAATCTTTACCAACATGTTTACCCCACTTCAGAATCCACACCTAAGTTGTATGGATTACCCATATACACAAGAAGGATGCCCCCCTCCGCCCCATTGTGTCCAGCTGTGGCAGTGTCATGTACAATGCCTCCAAATTCCTGACACAGATATTGGGACCTTCATAAGGGCAGACCAAGCACCACATAGTCAACAGCACACAGACTTTGTACAGAAGTTGGAAAACCAGCAACTGACTCCAGGGGAGAAACTTGTCCCTATGATGTTTGTGCACTTTTCACTAGCATCCCTGTACCCAAGACTCTCCAAGTCATTCGGGAGAAGATTGAGGATGAACTACCACCTTCGTCACCGGTGTGAACTCACTACAGAACAGGTGCTAGAACTGTTGGAACTGTGCCTCGCTAGCACCTACTTTTCATTCAACCATGAGTTCTACCAGCAGAGACAAGGAGCTGCCATGAGTTCGCCAGTATCTCCAGTGGTATCCAAACCTATACGTGGAACATTTTGAAAAAGTAGCCCTTGAGACTGCTGCCAACCCTCCAGCATATGGTACCGCTATGCGGATGACACCATGACCCGCATAACAGGAGATGGAGGTTGACAGCTTCACCACTCACCTGAATTCCATCGACCAAAGTATCCAATTCACTTCGGAAACTGAAGCAGAAGGGAAGATCCGTTCTTGGACACACTCATCACCCGAACCCATGACGACACAGGGTGGAGACCACCATCTATAGGAAACACCCACACAGACCAATATCTGAACTTTCACTCTAACCACCCCCTCCAGCACAAGAGATCTGTTGTCAACACCCTCATGCACAGAGCCTCTGTACTGTGTTCCACTAAGGAGGAAGAGCTGAAAGAAGAAGAACACATCAAGACTGCTCTTTCCGCTAATGGATACCCTGCATGGATGTGGGACAACCCTCGAGTTTGCTACCCTTCTTCTACAGATACGGACAGTGTGAAAGTGGGGATCCCTTACATTAAAGGAGTCTCAGAGCATCTAGCCAGGACCTTCCAACAACATGGATGCAAGTGTTCCACAA
>JADBJO010005011.1:170800-176915 GCA_016801955.1 Conus betulinus | reverse complement strand
AAAGAAATGGGCATGAAATAAGCGACCGTGTGATCATCCCATTGCAGAAGGTTTCTATACCTGCAACATACACGTGTCGATGAAATTATCTATCTATCTATCTATCTATCTATCTATCTATCTATCTATCTATCTATCTATCTATCTATCTATCTATCTATCTATCTATCTATCTATCTATCTATCTATCTTTGAGAGCCAAAGCAGCTTCAGAAGGGGTTGTAGCCTATTTTTTGTTGCACGGTAGCTACAAGAGAAATGTCAAGAACAGAATGTCATCCTGTACACCACATTTATGGACCTGACCGAGGCATTTGACACTGTCTGCCGTGAAGAGTTGTGGAAGATCATGGCCAAGTTTGCATGCCCCTATAAATTCATCTCATTGGTCAGGCATTTCCATGACGGTATGCAGCAAGAGTGCAGGATGATGGAGAGTACTCACAGCCATTACATGTTTCAAATGGCTTCAAGCAGAGCTGCGTGTTAGTTCCCATCCTCTTCAGTGTGATGTGTTCTTTCATAGTGACGGATGTTTTCCACGATGGTGACATCGGAGTTTACTTTGAATACCAGACTGATAGAAAGTTCTTCAACCTGCAGAGGCTACAGGCCAAAACCAAAGTCCAGGAAACGACTTTCACTTCGCTGATGACTGCGCATTGAATGACGACATGCAAGAGAGTATGGACTGGTTTGCCAAATCCTGTGACGACGTCGGTCTCACAATCAGCATGAAGACTGAAGTGCTGCATCAGCAACCTCCCGCAACACCCTCCATAGAGCCAACTATCACAGTCAATGGCCAGAAGCTTACAGTGGCAGACAGTTTGTCTACCTTTAGTAGCACGTTATCACGAACTGCTCACATCGACGAGGAAGTTACATAAAGGATTGCTAGGGCTAGTGCATCCTTTGGCAGACTCCAAGACAAGGTGTGGAGAAGACGAGGAATAAGTCTGCAGACCAAGCTCAAAGTGTATTGTGCAGTTGCATTGCCATCTCTGCTGTTAGCCTGTGACACTTGGACGTCTACAGTCAACATGCCAGGCAGCTGACCTCTTTCCACATGAGATGCCTCAGGATCTTGTTGTATATCAATTGCAGGGCAGTGTCAGGTACAGAGGTGCTTCAGAAGGCCCAGATGGAAATCATTCATGCAATGCAAATACGCTCTAAACTCAGGTGGGCAGCATATGTGCGCCGTATGGTGAAAATCGTCTCCCAAAGAGGCTGTGTTACAGAGAGCTGCTGGAAGGCAAGCGTTCCCATAGGGGACAAAAGAAGCGCTTCAAAGACACAGTGAAGGCCTCACTGAAGTGCTGTAGCATCGCCCCTGCCTCCTGGGAAGAAGATGGTCAAGATGGCTCAAACTGGCGCTCCATGATCAATCCGGAGTGAAAGACACCGACTCATTTTCCCCAAACATGGCAAACACCACCTCTCAGCCTGGCTGACCTTCAGAGCTACCCTGTCCACACCTCAATAGACCATTTGATGTGAGGATCGGCCTGATCAGCCATCTTTGCACACACACCCCCAGTCAGTGATAACAGAAGTCATAGTCATAGTCGTCCGCAAAGGACAAAAACAGCATATTCATATAGTATATTTCACTAGTTTTTGTTCTCATTTTCTTCCTTCCCTTCTCCCTTCCGCCCCCACACCACTCCCACTCCCACCGCGCTTTTTTTGTTTAAGTCTTTGCCAAGTCATGAATGTAATGACGGAAGAATAGTAAGCCTGCACTAAATTGTTCAGCATAACACACACACACACACACACACACACACACACACACACACACACACATACATATACATATATATATATATATATATATATATATATATATATATATAGAGAGAGAGAGAGAGAGAGAGAGAGAGAGAGAGAGAGAGAGAAAGTGTGTGTGTGTGTGTGTGTGTGTGTGTGTGTGTGTGTGTGTGTGTGTGTAAATACGTAAGTGCATTTTGTTTTGTGCATGTGTGTGCACACGCACGTTTATATGTAGTGGTGGTTGTAAAAGTAGCTCTTGCAGCAGCAGCAGTAGCAGTAACAGTAAAAGAGATAGTAGAGGCAATGGCAGCAACGGCAGCACCAGTAGCAGTAACAGTGGAAGAGATAGTAGAGCTAATGGCAACAACGACAGCAGCAGCAGTAGCAGTAACAGTGAAAGAGATAGTAGAGACAATGGCAGCAACGGCAGCAGCAGTAGCAGTAACAGTGAAAGAGATAGTAGAGACAATGGCAGCAACGGCAGCAGCAGTAGCAGTAACAGTGAAAGAGATAGTAGAGACAATGGCAGCAACGGCAGCAGCAGTAGCAGTAACAGTGGAAGAGATAGTAGAGGCAAATGGCAGCAACGGCAGCAGCAGTAGCAGTAACAGTAAAAGAGATAGTAGAGACAATGGCAGCAAACGGCAGCAGCAGTAGCAGTAACAGTGGAAGAGATAGTAGAGGCAATGGCAGCAACGGCAGCAGCAGGAGTAGTAACATCAACGGTAGCGGGAAGTAGCGGTAGCTGTCAGCTGTAGTAGTAGCAGCAGGAGATATAGCAGAAGCAAGCTGTAGTAGGAGCAGCAGGAGATGTAGCAGAAGCAAGCTGTAGTAGCAGCAGCAGGAGATATAGCAGAAGCAAGCTGTAGTAGCAGCAGCAGGAGATGTAGCAGAAGCAAGCTGTAGTATTAGCAGCAGCAGGAGATGTAGCAGAAGCAAGCTGTAGTAGCAGCAGCAGGAGATTAGCAGAAGCAAGCTGTAGTAGCAGCAGCAGGAAATGTAGCAGAAGCAAGCTGTAGTATTAGCAGCAGGAGATGTAGCAGAAGCAAGCTGTAGTAGCAGCAGCAGGAGATTAGCAGAAGCAAGCTGTAGTAGCAGCAGCAGGAGATGTAGCAGAAGCAAGCTGTAGTAGCAGCAGCTGGAGATGTACCAGAAGCAAGCTGTAGTAGCAGCAGCTGGAGATGTACCAGAAGCAATAGTAATAGAAGTGGAAGTCAAATCAGCAGCAGAGGCAGCAGTGGTATCAACAGCAGCGGGTAGTATCAGCAGCAGTATTCGTAGCAGTAGTGGTAGCAGCAGTAGTAGCGTCAGCAGTATTAGCAGAAGCAGTAGCACAGGCAGCAACAGCAACAGCAGTGATGGTAGTAGCAGCAGCAACAGCAGCAGCAGCTGTAGTGGTAGTAGTAATAGCAGTAACTGCAGCAGTTGTATTAGTGGTAGCAATAGCAGGAGTAACAACAGAAGCAGAAGCTGTAGTTGTAGCAGCAGCAGCAGCAGTAATAGCTGTGTCAGACAACAAGTAGTAGTAGTGGTAGTTGTAGCAGCAGCAGCAACAGTAATAGCTGTGTCAGACAACAAGTAGTAGCAGTGGTAGTTTGTAGCAGCAGCAACAGTAATAGCTGTGTAAGACAAGTAGTAACAGTGGTAGTTGTAACAGCAGCAACAACAGTAATAGCTGTGTCAGACAACAAGTAGTAGCAGTGGTAGTTGTAGCAGCAGCAGCAACAGTAATAGCTGTGTCAGACAACAAGTAGTAGCAGTGTGGTAGTTGTAGCAGCAGCAGCAACAGTAATAGCTGTGTCAGACAACAAGTAGTAGCAGTGGTAGTTGTAGCAGCAGCAGCAACAGTAATAGCTGTGTCAGACAACAAGTAGTAGCAGTGGTAGTTGTAGCAGCAGCAGCAACAGTAATAGCTGTGTCAGACAAGTAGTAGCAGTGGTAGTTGTAGCAGCAGCAGCAACAGTAATAGCTGTGTCAGACAACAAGTAGTAGCACTGGTAGTTGTAGCAGCAGCAGCAGCAACAGTAATAGCTGTGTCAGACAACAAGTAGTAGCACTGGTAGTTGTAGCAGCAGCAGCAACAGTAAAAGCTGTGTCAGACAAGTAGTAGCAGTGGTAGTTGTAGCAGCTGCTGCAGCAACAGTAATAGCTGTGTCAGACAACAAGTAGTAGCACTGGTAGTTGTAGCAGCAGCAGCAACAGTAATAGCTGTGTCAGACAACAAGTAGTAGCAGTAGTAGTTGTAGCAGCAGCAGCAGTAATAGATGTCAGACAACAAGTAGTAGCAGTGGTAGTTATAGCAGCAGCAGCAGCAACAGTAATAGCTGTGTCAGACAACAAGTAGTAGCAGTGGTAGTTGTAGCAGCAGCAGCAGTAATAGCTGTGCCAGACAACAAAGTAGTAGCAGTGGTAGTTGTAGCAGCAGCAGCAACAGTAATAGCTGTGTCAGACAACAAGTAGTAGCAGTGGTAGTTGTAGCAGCAGCAGTAATAGCTGTGTCAGACAACAAGTAGTAGCAGTGGTAGTTGTAGCAGCAGCAGCAGCAGCAGTAATAGATGTCAGACAACAAGTAGTAGCAGTGGTAGTTGTAGCAGCAGCAGCAGCAACAGTAATAGCTGTGTCAGACAACAAGTAGTAGCACTGGTAGTTGTAGCAGCAGCAGCAGTAATAGCTGTGCCAGACAACAAGTAGTAGCAGTGGTAGTTGTAGCAGCAGCAGCAGCAACAGTAATAGCTGTGTCAGACAACAAGTAGTAGCAGTGGTGGTAGTTGTAGCAGCAGCAGCAGCAACAATGGCAGTGGTAGAAATAGGGGTAACATTAGCAACAATAACAGTGTTAGACGCAACAGCAGCAGCAGCAGTAACAATAACAGCAGCAGAAGCAGCAGAAGTAATAAACTGGTAATAGCAGCAGCAGTAGAGGTAGTATTAGTGGTAGTAACAGTAGCAGCAGCAGCAGCAGTAACAGCAGTACTAGTAGCAATAGTAGTTGTTGTTGTAGTAGTACTAGCAGAAGTAGTAGTAGTAGTAAGAGCAGCAGCAGCTCTAGTAACAATAGAAGCAGTAGTTGTAGCGATTGTAGTTGTAGTATTTGCAGCAGGAGCAGTAGCAGTAGCATAAATAGTAATAGCAATAAAAATAGCGATAATAGCAGTGGTGGTGATGGTAGTGGGCAGTAATGCTTGTCGATTTTCAAAATTGTCTACAGATGAACACCATACGTCTTCTTCAACACAAAAGTATGTAGACATCTATCATTTCTCTTTCTAGGTTTTTAGTCTCATTTGAAAGACTTTAAGGGAAAATGAACCAGAACCGATGTTAACTCCCAGTGAACAAATTCCCATGTACCAAAACGGGACAGCAGAGATTCGAACCTGCAGCCTCAGGATCACAGAATCACGAGTCCGGCGCTCTACCAGCTAATCTGTTCCATTCGCTGATAGCCTGGGTTTAAGAAAAAAAAAAGAAAAGACAAATGCCTACAAACTTTTGTGTTGAACAAGACATCTGAAGAGAAAGTAATACCAACAACCTTGTGTGAACGCACGTATAACAATTTGCACACACACAAAATCCCATCACCAGCTTTTGGAAGAGAATGTCAGTTTGGCGGCTGGTATGAGTGACAGGCATATACACAGCATGCATTCTCCGTGAAAAAAAAAATCTAAATAAAAGCAAGAGTTAACATCTGAGCGGGGTGACACGGCAAATGACTGAATGTAGTATTAGGATGTAGATCTTCAGTCGGCTATAACCAGTAGGCAGCCCCTGGTGTCAATGGGAGCGTGGAGCGTGTACAGCGCGGAATTTGGTCTCCAAGCAAGGATAGGTACTGTATAAATACGATCTTTGATACTGCTACTACCGCTATCACGACGACCACCACCACCACCACCGCTACTACTATTACCACTATTACCACTACTACAACAACTACTTCTACAATAATGATAAAGATAATAATGACGATGATGATGATAATGATGATTATAATGATGATGGTGACGTTGATTGTAATTATTACTATTATATTATTTTTATCCTAGTATAAAAACATAATAGCAGCAACACAACAATAATAATAACGATAATAGTAATATAATGACAATAATGATAATGACAATAATAATAACAGCAATAATGATGATGGTAAGAATAACAAGTAAAAGCAGGGCCGTGGCTTTTCAGTGTCTTTGTTTAAGACCTACGTCCCTTTTCTTCGCGACTTTCTGCGCTTCTTTCTACTCTGCTGTCATGGATCAATTGTTCTTAGACATGCTGTCGGATTCTGCCTTTGCTGCTGTCATGGATCAAATGTTCTTAGACATGC